>CATKHJ010530297.1:0-18935 GCA_949750685.1 Vernicia montana
TATTGTTAAAATATAGGATAAAATTTAATAAATAATTAATTATGATATTAAATAAGTACACTCTAAATTTTTTCTAAAAAATATAATGATGTGAAAATAAATTAATCACGTAACTAGTTTTTATCAAAAGTTGTTTAGAAATTTTTTTTTTATCATTTTTCAAATAATTTTTTTAAAAATAAAACTAGTTATCTTATTAATTTATTTTCACGTTATTATGTTTTTTAAAAAAAAATTAGAATGTACTTATTTCATATCACAATTAATTATTTTTAAATTTTTATCATATATTTTAATAATATAATTAAAATTTATTAATAATTATAACTATCATTATATAAACTTATAAATAAAAAATAAATGGATAAATAAAAAATAAATAGAAAAAGTCAAATTATATGTATATATACACAAATATTTTGTAAATAAATGTAAAATATAAATTAAAAAAAATAAAGATAAATGAAAGACAAAAAAAAAAAAAGTGTGGAGAGAGATAATGAAGATAACAGGGATAAGGGGCACGTTGGCCCATTTTTATAACGTTAGGGACATATCCGTATCTCAAAAAATTTTAAGTGTTGATTTACACTTTTAGCCAAATATTAAAAATATATTTGCAACTTGTCCATTATTTATTTAATTTTTCATTTATAGTATTATTCTATTCACATTTGGATGTTTGTTGCCTATTCCTATTAGTTGACCAGTTTTGTTTTGTTTTGTTTTTTTTTTGTTTTTTGTTTTTGTTTTTACCATTATCTCTTCATTAGGATGATTTTCATTGTTACTTTTTATTAAATTATTATAATACTCATTGTTCCTTATTTATTTAATTTTTCATTTATAGTATTATTCTATTCACATTTGGATGTTTGTTGCCTATTCCTATTACTTGACCAGTTTTTTTTTTTTTTTTTTTACCATTATCTTTTCATTAGGATGATTTTCATTGTTACTTTTTATTAAATTATTATAATACTCGTTGAAATTTGTCATAAATATATATATAAAATAAAAATTAAGTTGATAATTAATTTAATTTTTTTTTATCATGTGTCAAATATTTCTCTTAATTAAAAATTAAAATTATATAAAGTGATCTCATTTTTTCACGTCATTATATTTTTGTAAATTTCAATTAAAATTTATATAAATCAATATATTAATATCTTTTTTTTATTATTTTTTAATTAACTTATATATAATATAAATTTGATTTATATATTTTTTTATACTAATATTTTTTTTGAAATAAAAAATAATTTTTCATTAATAATTATTAATAAGTACAATTTAGAACAATAAAGTAAACTTGACTGCGTTCAATAAATATATACAAATATTGTTATAAAGATGACATTTTCCTTTGAGTTTTATTAATCGTATTGACGGAACAATTATATATAACACCTTGACTTCTCTTAACTTTCATAACGGAAGACAAACGAACTCTCATAAAGATAGACAAATAAACTCTCATCAAGAAAAACAAAATAAAAGACTTATTAAATCTCAAAAAATGAATAACAAAACCCATAAAATAAATGAAAAATAAAATTAGATCCATATCTAAAAAGACATATATTAATAGATATTTCTTATTGAAAACAAAAAAAACTAAACAAAATAAAAAAAATAAACCACCGCGACTGAATAAAAGTCAACATTGACTCAAATAATAAATTTTAGAAAAAATCAAGAAAAAAATTTAGAGAAAAGACAGTTAGGATTTTTATTTCTTTATACTAATATTTAAAACTATCAAAAGATAATATTAAAATTTAATAAAAAATAATAACAATAATTTGTTTATAATAAAATATATTTTTTAAAAATATAAATTAAATAAAAAATTATGATCAAAACTCGTGTAACGTGCATGCCCACGATTAGTTAGAACTATTTTTCCCATATATAGGCTCAGTCACAAATTTCTCTTACATATCCATACAATACAATTATCTTAAAAAAATATATACTATAAATTTTGAAAATGATAAATTATATATATTAAAATAAAAAATAATAATACATATATAATTGGGTCAAGTTTGGACAGCTTATGCCATTACTTGAATTTAGATTAGATTTTAAATTTAAAACTGGTGTGCCCCATTTACTAAATGGGATAGGTATTAGCGTTCCATTTTGGATTGAAATTGTTAATTATTGTAAATCTCATTAGCGTGTGATAACATTAGCACAAGGAAAGGGCAAAGTTAAATTACACACATCCTAGGAGTACAACTCCACATATACCATAATTATTATTATTGTTGAGGTTAAAGAGTATTAATTTTTTATTATCGTCATCTTGATCGAAGCACATTCTGTAGTTGATCTAGTTTAATAGAGCATCTTACATTGACAATGGATATCAAAATCCTATCAATCATCCATGATAGGATTTTGATGTAGCTCTAAATTGAGTTGAATGCAAAAAATGGATCCCATGAAAATTTTGTCACATAAAAAAAGGGGTTAAATGATTGTACATAATAATGAAGAAAATTTGAATTAATGTAACTTGCCAAAATTATCACTTACAAAATCATGCTACATAGGGTGTAAATGAGCCAAACTATTTGTGAGCGGTTCGGTATTATATTCGATAAAAACTCGTTCGCGTTTAATTCGTTTTATAAATAAGTCAAATTTGAACCTTATTTTAAAACTCGACAAATAAACGAATCGAGTTTGAGCAAAATTAAACTCAACTCAATTAGACTTGTAAACAACTCGATTATAAACTCATGAACAGACTTACGAATATATCGATTAATAGGGTCGTAAACAGTTCGATAATAATAATAATAATTATTATTATTATTTTAGCACTCTAAAAAATATATTTTAATACTCCTATAATCTTTTTAATAATTCAATTTCACTAAAATATATATACTCCTAATTAACATAATCTATATTTTCTTATTATATAATCTAATATTATAATCTTTAAAAATATTTTTTTTATTAATTAATATTTTTGTGATTCATGTAATGCTCAATTTTATGATTGGATATTTTTTTACAAATTGAATATTTTTGCTTTTATGTTAGTTTTAAATTTTTTTTGATATATTTATTTTATTATAAATAAATATTTAAAAAATTGAGTATTTTAATAAATTATAAACGAGTTTCAAAATGAGTTGAGTACTTAACTCAATTATAATTCATTAACGAGTTGAGCTCGAATCAAATTCAATCATAATTTATAAACAAGTTTTTGATGAGCCGAATTTGAACATGATTTTTAAGCTCGAAAAAAAAAAATCAAGTCGAGCTTGAGCAAATTAAAGCTCAAGTTCGACTCAGCTCAATTACAGAACTATTGTTGCACAAGGATCTCATAATATTAAATGTATGCTTGAACTATGTTTATATAATTTGAATCATGGTTTTCAAATCTGACCCGGCCTTTGAACCGGTGAAGACAGAAGGTCACGGGTTAGAAGTTGAACCGAGATTGAACCTATATATATATATATATATATATAAACAATGACATAAATAAAAAAAATGATAATATTAATATCCAACATAAAATAATAATGTCTAATATAAACTTTAAGATATTATTATCCAACATAATTTTAATACAATATTTAATTAATTAATTAAATTTTATGGTTGAGTCTCATTGTAAAATAATAATATCCAAAATAAACAACTCAATCAAAAGATGAGCAAAATGCATGAATTATTGATCTGGGTATGGATTAAGGAGATTTTTTTTTTTAAATTCCAAAACCAGAAAAGGTAATCGCATTCCTTGGTCCTTGTGATGCATCACTTCCTCTCAACCATTGTATCATTTTAGTTAAGTATCATTTGTTTCCGTATTTGAGCCTTTCGCAAGAGTAATTAAGAGTAAAAAGAGTTGAGATTGGACCTAGAATTTTGGATGCAAGCCAGCGCCATGTTTGAGCCTTGAAGCTATGTGTTTTGCAAGAGTCCTTTAAGCTAAAGTTCCTAATTTTAAAACTGGTATTCTCATATTAATTAATTCTCTCTCCCCTAATTCTCTTTTCTCAGTTTTTCTGTTTATCAAATTAATTTAGTCCAATTTTTTTTTTTTTTTTTTAAATCCAATCACAAAAAAAAAAAAAGGAAAAAAAAATTCCTGCCGGAAAAACCCAGCCGGGCCGACCGAGTTGCCGGTTACCCGGCCGGGCTGGCGAGTTTTTTCCAGTTTTCACCTTGGCCGGGTATAAGGTCAGAACCGAACCAACCTGGCGTCCGGTTTTCCCAGTCAGACCGACCAAGCCGGTCCGGTTCTGACAACCATGGTTTGAATTCACAAGAAGTATACAAAACTAGTTGCTGCAAATTAGAGGCTAGAAAGTAAAAAAGGTCATTGTTTCTTTCATGGCCTTTGTCTTGCATTGGAAAATTGATCTCAAATTTCATTGGAAAATAAGGCAACAGCAAAGCAGTTTAGGAATAAGGATTGGGAAAAGCATTGATTGTTACTGCTAAAGGTTTCTATTCTATAACCATTCATCAGCATGCTAAAACTCATTTAGAACCTGGTTCCTCGGCAGTTCTCTTGTATTCTGGCTTTAGTTCATATGATCCTTGATTAGTACCCTTGTTGTTGTAGACACACAGATCTTTCAGGATATCTTTCAGAAATTGCTGAAGAGAGAGAAAAGATCAACAGAAAATGGAAAAGGTGAGGATGCTAAAACAGTCAATTTGACAAGGGGTTAAAAATGAGCTTAGATAAAAGGGAAGCTAATAACATTAAAACCCTTTAACAGCAACACAACAACAACCCCCCCCCCCAAAAAAAAAAAATAAATAAAAACACTCACAACTCACACACACACAACAAACAAAAAAAACAGAAGGGAGAGAGAGTGGAGTAAGAATATTTCCTAGCTGCTCATGTTTTCAAAAAGAGAGATTTTTTTATCCACAAAACAACAAAAAGAGGAAGGTTAGGAACCAAAAAAAAAGGCTGTTGAAAGATGTCAAGACTCATTCATATGGTGACAATTCATACAAACATTATTTGCCTGAAAATAACCAACTATATCAGAAAATCAACAATTTTCCCTTTACAAAAACAATGCAACCATCATAAAGCATGCGGTAAAGCTCATACTGAAAAGTGGAGTCATGCCAAAAACTATAGTGTGCATCCAAAGAAAGTTAAGAGATTATTGTAATTGAAAATCCTGCTAGTCAGAAGAAAATAACAAGTTCATTACAGATATCCACATATCAGAGTCACTGCCTATAGAGTATGGGCACACACTGCATATATCTTTCAATATTTAACAGCTTGGAACAAAATAAACCAATGCTACCTTCTGCCAATAAGTAAAATTATATTTAATCTAAGAGATCATAGCATCCATAAGGCAAACAACTACAATACCAATGAACTGTGGGGAAAAATAACTCAAAACTTCAAATATGCAGAGGTTATTTCTGCAATGATCGATCATTGTCCTAGAAATTCATCAAGAGTCATGATTAGGTAGAATAATGGAATCAAATAGCAGAAGAGCAAAGAAATCAGCTGGATTCATATTAGTCTCTTCTTTCAAACAAATACGTTATTAATTCTTACCCAGATGCATCATTCTGCAAAAGATATAGAAATAGAAGATGGCCTGGTTGTAAAAATTGCTCATATAACAACACAATGGATGAATGGGAGGTATTTCTGAAACCAAGATTACACACATAACTTTGGCAGATAGCTCCATAAAACTGCCTAACCTTATCCTTGTGTGATGTTTGGCAGTTAGATAACAAGTGAGGAGAATGATCAGGACAAGACAAAATGAGTGGTAGATACATTTAGCATCAATAAATAAATAAACCACAGTTTTAAGCAATAAATACATCAACTTTAGGTAATTACAAAAGCAGAAGAACAAAAGATGTGCATTCTGACCCATGGCTCTGCACCTAACAAAAATGTTAGATTACTGCAGACTAATGGTAAAACCAGATCAAGTTGTCAAAAGCCTAAGTATTTTGGGAGATTAGGTGGTCTACATCCCAAAATAGTTTTATGGCATGGTACTCACTTCCTACAAGGGGAATCCCCTCTATAGAGATAAATGTGGCTTGAAAAAATTAAACATAACATGTTTCAGTATAAAAGAAATCAATCACAAATTAATTGGTACAATAAACAGAAAAAAGTTAGAAAACGCTATGCTGAACCCAAGTGGTTAAAAATACATACTTCAGGTTGGTCTGTCTCTTGGATCAGTTGTCTTAATGTCCAATTTGGTTGCCTTTCAAAGAGCTTAAACATGATATCTTCCATCTCTCCACGGTCTCTTCTCGTTCTTTTTGTATCTGTTGCCTTGGCAGGCGGTTTCTTCTTTTCCTATCGCAAAAATATCAGCTCTTCTAACATTTGATAGTCAATATGGCAGCTATATTCTGAAATCTGATCTTATCATGAAATGGCAAAATGGAAAAAAGCCCCCACAAAAAGCAAAGTGCAACAACACAATTTTATTTATATAAATTATGTGCAAAAAGAAGTTAGCCATAAGTACATTGGATCCAGAGGCTATAAATAATGGCATGGGCCTCATATGACTCCCAGTGTCATTGTCAATGACCTGAAATGAGAATTAGACAAGGATTAAAGAGATAATATTATTATCCATAGAAGGTACAAAGATAGAGATATTTAGTGAAAAATACTACCTGTATTTGTCTACCCTTGGTCATATACTTCTTTGTCCTTTCACGGCAGATTTTTGCATAGTTTTCAAG
This sequence comes from Vernicia montana, assembly GCA_949750685.1. Lineage (NCBI taxonomy): Eukaryota > Viridiplantae > Streptophyta > Magnoliopsida > Malpighiales > Euphorbiaceae > Vernicia > Vernicia montana. The sequence goes on from CATKHJ010530297.1 coordinate 6,763, forward strand.
GTTTTCATTATGGGGCCTCATGTCAAATTTAAACAATATTTTTCCCTCCACAGAAATCTTTCCTGTTAGACAAAAGAATTCACCTACTTTAATGCTGGATTCCAAATGTCTTAAAAGCAACACAGATTGAGTAGATAAAATTTATGGGATAAAATGTTTCCAATACTCTAACATAATGCTAATTTCTTTATTGAGATCTCAAGAATTTGACACTCCATATTTGAGGCCTATGTGCATCTAACCACAGATCATAGAGTTCAAACAAGGAACTCATACAAAAAAAAAAAAGCACTGAAAGAAGAAACATGAGTTCTCATTTAAATAAATAACAAATCAAAAAGCATAGCAAACAAAAACTTCCATGAACTACTTCCACTGCTTTTGCAAGTTTAACACAATCTCCAGTCATAGATTCTTGATTGTCACCCATGTGGCAAAATGTACTTATTTTTATCTAAGAAATTCATCCTAATTTTCTTGTTCTTGCAAAATTTTGAAGATTTTGATATGATCATGTTAAGAGGTCGACATGCCACCACTTTGAAATCCCTCCTTTCATATGGATGGAAAAATTACCATGATAGAGGTGCACACTTACCTTGAGATGACTCGGAAAACACAGACATTGGGATGAAGTCTTCAGACATATCCATAGAGTAGGACTTGGGTGCATTTCCAGATTCATTGTCAGCCAATTCCATGGTGAACTGAACATCATTCATGTGACTTATAAGATGAAGGAGAACGAAGGGATGACAATTCAAGAACAACAAAAGAAAACACAATGTCATCTCTGAAATTTGTTTAACATTGTTCTATGGACAAATCTGCTGGGAAGTTGGAGGCAGAGGATTAAAGAAGCTCTACTACCTCACCATTCACCAATCTGACAAAAATTTTGTGCCACACCAGTACCAGAAACAAACTTAAATGACAGCAAATTTAACTAAATCCATTGGCATTTACTGCCAAAAGATAAATTACAATATGAAAACAAAGTCACCAAAAGTGGATTCATTTTCCAAGTGAACATAACAACTCTAGCAATACAAATATTTCATCAGGACATCTATCAACTCCTAATTCTTTCCAACACAATAAAGTATATAACATCTTATTTTAATCTCCATTCATCTCCTACTACCCCTTGCCATGAATATGAAGACAACAAAAGAACACAAACCAGCAGAGGAGAAAAAAAGGCCATTGCTTTGTTCTGGTTCCACCAACTACCCATAAGGCAATTTTGCAACAAAAATCAATATTGAATAAAAAAGTTCAAAAATTTAAATTAAAGAGTGAAAATTCATAGAATTTCAACATAAAACTATAACACTCCATTGGCATTTAAAAGAAAATCCAGACAACCCAAGACTATAAATCCCAAGAAATCATCACATAATACAAATATAATGAAAATATAAAAAAAAAAATCATTCAAAATAGAAAGAACCCAAAAACCCTAGAAATAAAAAAAAAAAAAAGAAAAAGAAAAAGAAATCCATCAAACCATAAAAAAAGACATGCATGGTACAAAAAGGAAAGGATATAATACACACTTTCTACACCTATAAAGAAACAGAGAGAAAGAAAGAAAAAATATACAAAAAGAGACGATGTGTGTGATTTGAACCTGACGAGAAGAGTTATCATCGCCGGAGTTTAAAGGGTCGATGGAGAGGACAACTTTAGCAACAGGGCGAGAGGGATCAACAAGAGTTGGGTTTTTCAAAGAACGAGAGATCAAAGCAGGGCATTTCATTAACCACACAGCTTTCTCTGCTCTGGCAGTCTCCACCGACCCACCAACGACAACGCCGCCCCCGCCGCCGGTCTTGTTACTACTAATATTCCGGTTGGTATTAGCGTTGGTGGTATTAGTAGAGTCATCCATGGCGGGAGACAAACCGAGGGAAAGCGAAAGTGAGAGAAAAAATGGGTCTCACTGTGAAAAATAAGAATGAAAGAAACGGTTTTTGTCTTTTGTGGGTATATTCTAAGGTTAACCTGCTGAGTGCTGAGCAGTAATGGTACGGATTGGTTCGATTCAATTATTAAAAAAGAATCAAATTGAATTGAAATCTTTAGTTTTTTAAAATCAGATAATTAGAATCGAACCAAAATTTATCAAGAACTGTATTAAATTGTATTGAACTGAACTAAAAATTCGGTACAATATAGTTCAATTATTTAATTCTTTCGAGACAAATGGTTCAATTCGATTCAATCCGATTTTTTGATATTTCCTATTAAAACAATCACTTTTTATTCTTCATTTTTAAAGTTAAAAATCCAATAAAATAATTTAAAAGTAAGTTTATAAAACAGTAACAATATTAATTATTAAACATCCAACAGACAACCAATAATAGTTATTTTTCAAAATTCAAACCATCAAACTAACCATCTAACAAACCATAAAAAAAAAAAATTGTTGTTCACCCATCCAATATACATTGTTCTCAACACATAAAAAATAAATAATATTACAATCCAACAAAGGAAATTTTCTTTCTGAACAAACCACAAGTAAAAATCAACAAACCACAGTAAATGTCATCATCATCATCTGCCTTGCATCTTTATCTAGAGTCTGAAAAAAAATGAAAATATGAATCACAAAATCATATATTATACAATTTTTAAACCCGTTGTAATTCAATTTTAAACACAACTAACAACACAACTAAAAAAAATGAAAACATGAATCACATAACATTAAATTATATGATTCAACAATAAAATTTTGAGATTAAAAAAAAAAAAGCAATAGGCAGTAGCAATATTTGCTGCCATGGAATGTGTAGGTTGCAAGTAATAGCAAGTAATCTCCAAGCAAGCAATTTGCAATCAACTTACAGGAGGTTTAAAAAAAAAAATAGCAAGCAATTTGCATAAAATTCATGCATTATATATAGAGAGAAGTAAGTGAAGTAAGGTTAAAAAAACATATTGTAATTCACTTACAGGAGATTTAAAAAAATAGATTATATTTCAACTAATAAAATGTAAAAAATAAAAATAAATTACAATCAACTTACAGTAGGTTTAGATTTCCACAATAGTTCTTAGGAGCGCATGTTGTACAAATTAATGATATATATAGAGAGAAGTCAGTGAAGGTTAAAAAAACATATTGCAATTCACTTATAGGAGGTTTAAAAAAACAGATTATATTTCAACTAATAAAATGTAAAAAATAAAAATAAATTACAATCAATTTACAGTAGGTTTATATTTCCACAATAGTTCTTAGGGGCGCATGTTGTACAAATTAATGATATGTTGTGATTTCTGAATTGAAAAAACATAAAAATAATTCAACCATAAATCAATAAAACTAAACACTAGTTATATCAGAATTTCACAATTCAATAATCATTAAAAACAAATAAACCTGATTCAAGACTCTCTATGTCTTTCAAATCTTCCTCAATTTGGACTAGTATAGTGAATTTCTTAACCAGTCTTGATTACAAATTAAAATTTTAACAGTTGTGGATTGAGAGAACTTCTGAATTTGTCAAGTGTCCTACCTTCCAATGCTAAAAGCAGATTCTGAAGCCACTATAGAGTATTGAATTGCAAAAACATCCCTTGCAACCTTAGATAAGATAGGATATCTAATTGCATTTACTTTCCACCAAAGAAGAAGATCAAAATTAATGGAGTATTCCTCTGAATACTAATCTAGATACTTATCCAACTCATACTTTTCAGATATCCTCCTTTGGTTTGTTGGCCTCAAAAAATATTTATCAATTTGTTCATCTTGCAAGCTACTATCACCTAATGTCCTCACAAAACCACTTGACACATAATTTGAAACCCCATACTCATCAATCAAGTCATTAATGGCCTTAGTCAAACTTCTAACCAAAATTTCAGCATCTTCTTCCCCATAATATTATATGTATTTATCCCTAAGATAACTCATTTTGTACCTAGGGTCTAAACATACAGTAACAAACAACATGACATTCATTTTACTTAGGGTTCCCCAATATTTATCAAACTTAGCCCTCATTTGCTTACCTATTTCAAACAAGGAAAAATCTGTGCTATTTTGGCAGATATCAAGCTTTCTCAATATTTTAATTATTTCAAGGAAATAAATATTATCAGTGGAATATAATGAACCAGAAAGTTTGACTGTCACATCATAATTTTTTTTAAAAAAATTTATACAAGACAACAACATTTTACTAATCCCTATCACATGTCAAATCATCCCCAAAAATGTTCTACAAACCTACTGTCCACATCTTCTAGCCTATCAAACATCTTTTGATTGGCTAAGACAGTATCCAACATCAAATATGTTGAATTCCACCTAGTGGGATAGTCTAAATACAAACCCAATTTACTATTTATGCCTAACTCCACACGAAGTTACTTGAAAACTTGCAGTTTTTAAGGGTTATACTTGACAAATTTAACAATAGACCTAATTCTATTGACAACCTTTTGATAACATCTAAACCATCCCTAACAACTAGCTGTATGATATGTGCACGACATCTCATATGGAATGACACACCCTTTAAAACAAAAGTATCATTTTTTTACCAATTTTTTTAATTGTTGGACTGCAGTATCATTTGATGATGCATTATCAATTGTAATGCACATCAATTTACTGATTCTCCACTCATTCATGCAAAACTCAATTGCATTTTTAATATTAACCCCTTTGTGACTCTTAACAAGACAGAAATTAAGAATTTTTTTTTTTTTTTATGTAAAACCCATTATGAATCAATAAAATGTACTGTCAAACACAAGTAAGACAAATTTTGCAAACTAGTCCAAGTATCAATAGTAAATGAGACTCTTTGATACTGAGTTTTAATTATGCTTTGAAGTTTCTTTTTTGTTTTAAAAACAATGAATAACAATCTCTAACAACTATAAACCTATAAGGAATTTGAAATTGAGGACAACATACACTCATAAACTCCCTAAACCCCACTATTTTAACTGTCCTAAAAGGCATTCCATCTTTAATGATCATTCTAGACAAGGCTAGCCTACACTGTTCCTAATTAAAAGCCCAACAAGACATTTCATCTTCTAATCCAACTGGAACCTTACTAAAATTTAGTATTTCTTGCCTTGTTGGATTTCTATTTTTCTGAAAGGCCTCAATTAACTCTTTTTTGTAAGGAAATTTCCTGCAAGTTTCTCTCAAATGTTTCAACAAACCATAAGTACCCACCTCACTTGACCCTTGGTAATCTTTATGACACCACAAAGCACCTAACCCTTCCTATTTCTCTACCTTCACTATCAACAACCTTCTCAAAATGAATCCAAACATCTGACCTAGTATTTTTCTTAACATGAACAACATGTACTGGACTACTACTACTAGGCCTAGGATTACAATTTGGAGATGGAAGAGGACTTGTCATACCTTCAATATTGTTAATAGTTGAACTAGTAGCACTTACAGGAGTTTCACTTTGAAGAGGACCACTTCCAGAAATGTCTCTGCATTTTGAAATGGGAGTAACAACAGGAGAATTAGACCCTGCATCAGCAGAACTTGACCCTGATGTGAATAATGACTTGCAAGAAGGGGGTGGAAGCATAGGAATCTACACTTTTGGTTTAGGTGCAGCTCTTTTCTTAACAGAACCACTTGCTATAATTATTGTTGGACCTTATGCAATATCTTTAATTTTGTTGTTGGACTCTTTTTCTTGCTTCACCATGATTAGCAATCCTAAAAATAACAATAGAAAATGAAACCAAATAAGAAACAAACAAAATTCAGAATATAAAATGTCATAAATAGAATTTATAAAATAACCTACAAGTTATTTATAAAGCACACGTAAACATAATTCAAATGAGCAATAAACAGAAAATAATTTACAAGTTATTTATAAACCACTCATTTATAAACATGCAATTAGATTGGTAAATAACTCAAAAATCCTAATAAATTAGTTTAAATAAGCAATAACCAAATAAACAAATATACCAAATAAACATTCAAACCAAATAACCAAATCACACATAAACAAAATAACTAATAAATTCAGTTTAAAGAAAAGAAGTCTTATTTAAAAGAAATTTATAAAAAAAAAACCATAAACTCAGTTATTAAACAGAAAATATTTAATCATATTCAAAGGAAATTCATAAAAGAAACCAAAAATTCAGTTTAAAGAAAAGAAGTATCATTCAAACCATAAACAAATTTTAAGTCATTTGACCAAACAAATTAAAATCAAATTAACTCAAACATTAAAATAAGCCAAAGAACCATCAACTATTAAGTCATTTGAATAAATGAACTTAATCACCAGAAAATTGAATATTGTATAACAAAACCTCAAAAAAGACCAGCTGGACTTTGTTCACAGTTGGGTAGAAAAAGAACCATCAACTATCCCACCTTGATAAGTTGTTTATGTTTTATCAGGGTGAAGCTGGTACAAAGGACAAAAGAAAATTAAATTCAGAATACAAATTCATACATTAAATGAACTAAATTCAGAAAATAAATTAAATTCAGACATTAAATGAAGTAAATTCAGACATTAAATTGATAAATTAAACAAATATAGACTTACATCCAAATAATTGACCTAATTGAAATTTCCAAATTACAATGTCATTCATTTTAAAATTAACAATATAAGTAAAATTAAAATTAAAAATAAGTACAACACAACACAAAAATTCTTTATCTTCATTATCAAATTAGCAGCAACTATTTCATAAGACAAATTGTGGTTAATATTTTTTAAATTAACATAATTCCTAATGTCATTAAGAGAAGCATAACTAATTTCGTCTTCAGCTGGATTCTAAAATCTGAAATAACCGCATGTATTGTAGTGAAAATACAGTTTACTTGGATTAAAAGATGACTCATAAATCTTCACAATAGCCTTCCTACCGCAACCACACCTATGATTTTTAAACTTAATTAATCCCCCATTTATTTCCCTATCAGCTCTCATATTTGTATTTATTCTAAAGTTAGAAGTGGTATTGGATCTACTAGTAGACTCCATATTTTTTAAATTGAATAAAGAAATTTAAGAATGTTTTACAGTGAGAAAGGGAAGATGTTCTATTTTGTAAGTTTGAAGACAACATTAGTATATATTTATAGACAACCAAATATGACCATTGGACACACTTGCCAAGTTTCAACGGTCATATTATTTGAATACTAAAAAACAAATAGCATAAAATAATTCAATATTGTCAAATACAGTACACAGAATTACAAATTGTACAAACCAAATTTAATATATCAACTAAATAAATCCTAATTATCCAGCAGAAACACAACATATCATAAAACCTAATTTATTGACAGAAACCCTAAAAATTAAAAATTAGAACACTAAAATTACAGAACCCTTAAAATTAAAAATTAAAACCCTAAAATGACATAAACCCTAAATTTAAAAATAAAAACACTAAAATTAATGAAACCCTAAAATTAAAAAATTAAATCCCTAAAATTACAGAAACCCTAAAATTAAAAAAATTGAATCCCTATATTTACAGAAAACCTAAAATTAAAAAATTAAAACCCTAAAATTAGAAAATCTAAACCCTAACTCAACATGCATGCACAGTTAATGAGATGAGTGAGCAAATACCTGAGCTGAGAGAGAGGGTTTGGGTATGTAATTAGAGAGTTCTTCGATCTGAGAGATGAGAGAGAGAACGAGTATAATATGTGAACAGAGAGAGATGATTTGGCTGAACAGAGAAGAGAGAGAGAGAATTTGGGTCTGTGATGAATGATTATCTGCTCGATCTGAGAGATGAGAGAGAGAACGAAAAGAATCTATGAAAATAGAGAGAGGATTTGGAATTACAGAGAAGAAAGAGAGACGTTTTGGGTCTCTGATGAGTGATTATATGTTCAATATGAGAGATGAGAGAGAGAACGAGAAGAATCTGTGAAAATAGAGAGTATATTTGGCAAAAATGAGAAGAATCGGTTTACAAAGAAGAATCTAAGCACATAAAGAGAGGATTTAGGCTAGAAACTTCTTCGATCTGGCAGAATGAAGAAGAAGAAGATGGAGATGGCAGAGGGATTCTCTTCTCTCTCTGGCGGCGTGAGGAAAAAATTAGGGTTAAGGGCTATGTTTTGATTTTGATTGAATTAATCCCTTACCCCGTTAACCCTCACTCAATTCACTTGAGTGACTGCCACCACCACCACCACCACCACCACCACCACCACCACCACCACCACCATCATCATATTAATGGGTGTGTTCATGTTATATATATATATATATATAAACTCATATTATATTAAAATTCGATTCGGTCCCGGTACTTTCAGTTCAGTACAATACGATTTAATTCGGTACAATTTTCGGTTCGGTTATGAGCTAAGAATCAATATCGTACCAAATTAAAATTTTCAGTATAGATCTCATCCTAAGTACTAAATTTTTTACAGTACAATATTAATTTGATTCAGTATTTCGGTTCAGTCCGGTATTTTCGAGTACCGTGCTCAAACTTAGTGCTAAGTGCTAATGGGCAAGTATTTATCTTGTCGGATAAATATTATTTTAATTTAAAATAAATAAATTTTTATAATTATAATATATGAAATTGATATTAAAAATAATAAGTTTTAATAATTTTTACTTACTATTTTTTATTATTCATTATTGCTAGCTCTAATAAATTAAAATAATATCATGAACCAGATAATATGAATATTCTCTTTAATAATTTTCATCAAATCGATACTAACTTTGATAGTTTAAACATTCAAAATTAAAATCTCTTAAATGGAGTGGAAAAACAAAACAAATCACATTTAATTGGTAGGTTTTGTTCGTGTGTCAAGTTTTGAATTTTAATTTATGAAAAAAATTTATAAGTTAATTCAGCTGGTCCAACCTTTTAAAAAATAAATTTATATTTTTTTAACTTTAAATTCGATCCATAAATAAATCTACTAATTCACAATTTTTATGTAATATTTTAATTTTAAACCATATATTTTATATTATTTTAAAATAAAAATAAGAGCATTTAAGGAAGAACATAATTATTGTATATGCATGTTATGATCCTAGAACAAATAGAAGGTTTGTATAGATTCTTACCACATCATTCCGTTTCACAATTAAATTTTATATAATTTTTTACCACAGCTTCAATTTTACAATTGAAGCAAATTAAATTCAAATGCATTAAATATTAAATTAAGAATCCAAGTAATAATAGTCTAATCAATTAATAATAAGTTGAACAAAATTAGTTAAATAAATTATTTTCTAAATGTATTTATGTAATATTAATTGTATATATATGTTTATCATATTTATTTTTTATAGTGTACATAAACATTTTTATATTTGTATAATTTCTTATTACATATTCAATTTAATAATTTATTATTCATTTTAAATTCATCAGTTATCAATAATATAATCATGCAATAATTTGATTTTTATAAGATTTTCTTTCGACTTTGAATTCACTTATTTTTTATACATAAAAATATATTTTTTATATTCTATATAAAAGTATATAAAATATATAGATGTATGAGTTAAAATTTGAACAATTTTTATAAGTTTAATACTCATACAAGTAAAGAATATTTACAAGGTGGTCTATCAAAGTGTGATGAAAAGGACCCTAGCCATCTCTTTTTATATTTTTTCTCTTTAGTTCTCCCTTAAATTTTATTTTTTGAACCACCGTCGATCTTATCTTTTGATCAGCGGTGGTTCCAATATCTTTTATTAGATTTAATATGAATAGTCTCATTCATGTTGTTGTTGTCATATCCACCACCGGCTCCTTCTGATTGATCTCGTTCTCTGCCTTCTTGCTTCCATCGTTGTCTCATTATTTTCGTTTTTACCATATGCTTGTGGGTGGGTTTGTGTTTACTGCTACTAGGATAATACTTTTCATTTTATTATTTTGTGTTAGATTATATATATATATATATATATATATATATATATATATATATATATATTATGTTATTTTGTCTTCTCTTGTTATAAGTTTTGTTATGTCTTTTCATTTTATTATTTTGTGTTAGATTATATTTTGTTTTTTTATATTATTTTGTCTTCCCTTTTTGGAAGTTTTGTTATGTATTTTCTTGTTGAAAGTTGTTTTTTTTTGTTATGAGTATAGTGGTATGTTTGTGCACTGTTACATTTCATATGCTCGCAAAGAGGACAGTAATTTGTCACATTATTCCACTATTACTGTAACACCCCGACCCTGTATTCACTATGAGTATTGAGGTTGAAGGGAAGTGATAGGAGTATGAGCGAGGGAGTATAAATGATGGTTGTGAAAATCATAAAACTGAACGGGTATCGGTCTGAAAATCGAGTATCTAACTGTATGAAATAAGGTAGGAGATATTAGGAAAAGCATCAGAGAAGCTATATTTGACATGAAAACAAGTGAAATGAAGAGTGTAGGAAGGAAAATAGGAAGTTATAAATTAAAACCTTAAAAAGGATACGGATTTGGAAAATTGAGGTGTTAAGTGCAAGATCGACAAATTTCGATCTCAGAAAGGATTTCTAGATTTTATTTGAAGAATTTATATAAATATGAGGACATTAAAAGTGATGGAATATAAAAATTGAATTAGAGATGAGCATAGAAAATACCTAAGTGAAATCGGTACGTGTGAACCCTTAATTTTACACCTCAGTATATGGTTGAAGCTGAATAACTATTGGCGAAAGTGCAGCGGTCAAACGGAAGAAAAGCAGTTGAAAACGGGCCCGAAAAATAAAAATGGACCTGCGGGTCCCGCAGGCTCAGCCAATTTCTGCCGCAGGGACCCCTTACGGTACCGCAGGGTCCCTATGCGGCAGCGAGCCTGAAATCCAAATTCCCACATCAGAAAAATGGGAAAGCAGTCCCCTATCCCTCCTACTATATATTCAGACCCCCCAAGTCAATTTGAAACACACCTTGACTTGCTTGATCAACCAGTAATCTCAAAGCAAGTCTCAAAAGCTCTTTTAGCCTGTTCCATAAAGAAGGAACGAGCCCTCTAGTTCTAAAGTTTGTTCTTTTATTTTTTATTCGTTTTGCTCTTTGCTCCTTGCTTTGCAAAGCGTGTGTAAGTCTTTCGTTTGAGGTCCGAGTTCCGCCTCCAGTTGAGAGAAGGTAGAATTAAGATCTGGGAAGTAGCTCCATCCGTTCGTCCCCAAGCTTCGTACGGTAAGCCTCAATCTTTTTCTTCTTTCCATTTTTCTTTATTTGCTTTTATTTATTTATTTGCTTTGGGTTCTTTGCCTAATTCTTGTTCATCTACTCCATCACTTTCTAATTGATTTACTTAAGATAATTAATTAAAATCTGATATAATTAACTCAACTTGGTAAATTAATTAAAATTAATTAATCAATCAACCATCTCTAATTCAATCAATCGAAACATGATAAAAAGTTAAGACTAAACTAACCCCTTCGCAAGAAGGAAGTGTTGGTCCAAACATCGAATCCAATTAAAATCAACCAACTTCTTCCCCTATCACCTTCTTCACTTAGATAAGGTTTTCTTCTTAACTGTTGGTTTCCTTTGTGATTTAGTTTGGGGAATGTATGACTTTCCTAGAATCTCATAAGGGCTAGAGGAAGTATCCCCTGATTTGGTTTCATTGTAATTTATTATTTATTTATTACATTTATTTTGCTTTATTTTGTATTTTATATTTTGGAATGAATGAATGATCATGCATATCTTAATTGTCCATGTATTATACTTGTTCATGAAATTAATTTTAAGCTGTTTAGTATTAAAATTGCCAAACTAATCTTTATCTTTAAAATAAACTAAAAATCTAGTCCCCAAATCCTCTTTGGTAAATCGAGGGCTAGTGTACTTTTCCTTGGGATAAATATTTGGAGTCACTTAAATGAGTTTTTTCCTTAACTTTTTCCAAATAAAATAAAATTAAGGTGGCGACTCAAAAATCTCTTTTCAAAAATCAATCGATCTGAGCTCGGGGGCTCCATTGTGAGTTCAAACCCAAATGAGCATTTCGATTCCTTTAGCGGATCGAACCGATGCTGGGGTGAGGCTTCACAGTTGGCGACTCCGCTGGGGAATACCTTCTTTTTAAAAGAAAATAAGTGGATTAATAATTGGTTTAAATTAAAGTTTGGCTCTTTTAA
>CATKHJ010530361.1:0-33393 GCA_949750685.1 Vernicia montana
ACATCTGTAACAGATAATTAATCAGACAGTTCAAGACTCACCATCATCACTGTTACCTCTTTAATTAAAATTTATAAATATTTTGTCCTGATTAAAAGAAAGCTTAACATAATGGGATTTTCCTAAATCCAAAGGAAAAAACAATTTTGTTAAATGAAGACAGAGAGAAAAATGAAAAGCGATAACCTTTCTTATCTTCAAACATTAATGTATTATGATGATTTGTGAAGAACGAAAAATAGAATCTCTCATCTGTTATTGATTAGCTATAAGTGTTTATATACAGCTGGAATAAGAGAAAAAAAAAACAGAACTAACTGACTAAAAAACTTCTAAATTAACTAAAAACAAAAAATGTGAATAATAAATTGATTAACATGTAACTAATACTGATTCTCTTGTTGAGTCATCATTTTTCTCTAAAATTACATGTAATACATATACTTCCTATTTGCTTTTATATATCATATAGGAAGTATATGATACATGTCATGTATCATATACTTCCTATATATAAAAGCAAAGAGATATGGAAATCATTATCCCAAAGAAAAAAAGATTTCTAATTGACTCATCACTTTCTCTTGTAATACTAACAGTAGCTCTCCACCTTTTTCAACCAATATATATATATATATAATAGAAGATGGATACTTAATTACTAATTAATTAAGGATGAATCGGATAGCACAAAAAAGGAATATGCTTTAAGTTAATAATAATCATGAAATGCACTTTAATTTCAATCGGGAATTATTTTAGGAAGAAAAGTTTTCTAGATTTTGATGAATTGATAAACACCTAATTCAAATTAGGTTTGGGGCAATGTTGTATTTGTTTAATTCTTCCTGAAAATAATTACACTAGGACAGTAGAATATTCAAAGGGGCAGCAGGTTGTTCACATATGTTGGGCCCAACTCAAAGTCTTAAAAGTTGGGCTACAGAAAGCCAACTTATGTTTTAATGGACAGCCTGATATTCAATTTGATTGGGCTGGCCTCTAATTTCTTCGATTCTTATTCATGTTTCTAATGTTTTATTTGGTCAAAGCCCTTTTAGAATTGCTGTAATTGAGCTGTGTGTAATAAGAATCGCTTAACAAATGCCTTGCAGGTGTTTTTAAAGCTAGATCAGGTGTTGATAAGTCACTTGCAATCACCCATTCTGTGAATATACGTAAAAGAGTTGTGCCACCATTCCCAGATTGTTCAGTGGGGAACTTCTTTGCTGTGGCACCTGCACTTTGCACACCAAAACTCAAAAGGAGCAGAATCAGAATTTATGGCTCGCTTGCAGTAAGGAAAATCAATGGTGATTTTGTGAAGTAATTACAAGGTAGTGATGGATTCCTGAAGCTTTCCGAGATTTTGACAGAGGAAGGTGGTGTATTTGCCAATCTTGGCTTCTCAATTGGAATGGATTTTGTTTTTAGTTAGTAGTTGGTGTAACTTTAGTCTTTATGACATTTGACTTTGGATGGGAAAAGCCTGGGTTGACTACTTCTGTTGGGACATCAAGTAATTCTGAAATTTGTTCGTCGATATTTTCCTTCTCTTGATTCGAAGGACAGGAGAATTGAAGCAAGGGCGTACTTGGATGAAAATGACATTCTTCTATTGGATAAAGATAAACAACTTCCGGCATATGCGTCTGTTGATCGAGTCCGTTAAATTTTCATAAGCATTGATCCCCAGTCCATTGATTTAACAATTTAACCATGCTGATTAAACTAGTAGCCCAATCACTGAGTGCTTATTTCATTGAATAATAAATTAAAACTAGGTGTTTAAATCTTGGAAGTCCCCTATTTCTCTAAGAAATCCTGATGTTAAAAATAAATAAATAAATAACTTTGGCCCTTGTTGCAAAATAAATAATAAAAAGAAGAGGCATGTTTTTCCTGTGTTTTCTTCTCCTTTACTTCTTTCCAATTCTTGCTTTTTAACTACAGGGGAAAACATTTTCATTGTTAGCACAATAAAAGGGTAGGGAAGGTACAACAAATCCACTGACCACTAATGTTTCTAATTTCCTAGTAAACACGAAATTGGAATTGACAATCTGAACCAGAGCTTCATTCCCACAAACAACGGCCACGGCTACCTTGTGTGTTTCAGAATCAGTATAGAATGGAGGACCAGCTACTGCCTGATCAACCATCAAGAATTGGGAACCGATGTTCTGGCCACTTGGGATATGCACGTTTATACAGGCTCATGCAAACCGTATCATGCTGCTGAAGAACTCCATTGAAGGTGCACTTCATCACCCCTGAATAGAAAGCACAGATTAATAATTAACCCCTGAATCACCATCAAGACATAAATAAATAGAAATATGAAAAATTTACAGCTGCTATCCCATATTTTAACAAAAAGTATCAGGGGTCTTTCACATCTATCCATCACAGGTGCAACAAATTTCAAGGGTTGATGCATCACCCAGCCAGATGGTTTATTCAAGGAACAGAGCTTATGACCAATTTGAGGTTAATTTCTTCAAGCCTGTTCATTTTTTCAGTTAGGAACCACCCTGAATGCCTACTTCAACAATGACAGATAACAAAAATAAAAAATTACAATTTCTAATACTCTATACAATATGCACTTCAATATTTTAGCTTCTCATGAATGTTTTTAAATGTTTCTACTACAGATTTCAAAGGATATTATATTTCAATAGCATGAACAATAAATTAGGGTCAATTGAATGGTAGACCAGAAAGCCAAATGCTGACATCATATCAACCTAATTTTATACCCTACAGGATAAAAATCACAAATAATTTCAAAAAAGAAAAAAAGCACCATACCATGTGTGCCAACAGGTTCCTTGATGCGACCACGGCGACCACATTTGGTCCACACTTCCACAGGCTGCAAGCACCAGTGAAATTCCAATCACTTTTAAGATAAACTCTCTGAAAAGCCTCACCTGGCATTCATGTGGAAAAAAAAAAAAAAAAAAAAAACTGAAAATGATTTCTCCCATGGAGATTGCCTTCCTTACCTTGAACCATCTTACATCCTCTGGGTTATGGAACATGTATCGCACTGAGGCTTTCAATTTTGACACTCGTTGAGGATAACTGCATCAAAGAGTTCAATAAATGAGAACATCTGAAATATTCAACTTTGAATCATAAGGTCCACTTCAGATTTTAGTAGACTAGTTTCATGTAAAACTTCCAAAGCCCATACAAGTAGAGAAGAAATTAACAGCATCTGCTAAAGAAATAAATTAACCCTGCTTTCGGATGTAGAGGAAATCATAACCTTGTGAATTCAATCTTTTATTTTCTCTTAAATATTAAGTTTCTATTTTTCTTCTTTATTCTTCTCTCCATAGTTTCATTACTAAATGAGCCCAACAAATATGGATTTTTTTTTTTAATCGAATAAGCCTAACACGTAAGGATTAAGCAACCTAATAGAGAATCATAAATGACTCCACATCTGTTTATGGACTTCCTCTACATAGCAGCAAACACCACTGTTTAATTATAAAAACAACTTATTTACTCGAAACAAAGTCAATTGTGCAAAATTGACTCCAGTCAAAATTTAAAGACCAAATACATAATCTGGTATAATTTCAAAGGCCAAATTGACCTTTCGACTTTCTAATTAATAATAAAACAATATTATTTTTATTTCAACTTTGACTTGGACAGAATTGCAACTAACTTTTTAATTTAGGGTAAAATACACAATAGTAAAAAAGTTACGGTAAAATTGCAAATGTGCAAAAAGGTTAGGATTTTTTTTATTGTTAAGCAGTTGTGTTACTCCCTTTCAATGAACTGGCAGCGATGAAAATAGGTCAGAAAGATATGAATGGGAGAGGATTATTAAGAAATAGCATACCCAGTTAATATAATCTTTTTAAGTATTATCCTGTCTGGATCAACACTTCTCAAGGAACCAACAGCAGCAACAGTGGGGGCAGCACCTCCTTCTCCACGCTTTAAGACTATCAAAGGAAGAGGAGGAAAAGAAACTGGAGCATAAATTGATGCTATGCAGAACCGCCCTGCATGAAGAAATCTCTCCATCTTGTGCTTGTCTGAATTAATGTTGTCAGTGGAAAATATTGGCCTGAAAGGAAAAAATGGTGACAAAAATTTCCAGAATGCCAACAAGTGCTAGAGTTATGTTTCATATCATTACCTTGCAACAAATTGCCGAAAACCACAATGGAATACTAGTTCTTCTTTGGCTTTGATAGGAGCATCATATGTGTCATGCTTCTTAATGCTGCAGAAAATTAAAAGGCTCATATATTGAAACAAAATAGGATGAAGGAAATCTCTGTTTCAGAACAAAAGGAAAGAGAGAGAGACTAGCAATGAACAGAGAAAAGTTCCGATAGAATATACCTGAAATGAAGAACGGACATTTTAGATTCATGCTGCAAAAGGCCACATGCATTTATAGGCACTGTCCTTGCAAGTTCACATAATTTGGAAGCAACAGTAGTGGGTACTTCCTTGATGTGAAGCCTTGCATACTGACCAACTGGTATACAGTCATCCCTGTTTTCTTGGTCCTTTGCTATGGCCTTTGCAAAAACATGTTTTTGTGTTTTTGCAAAATTATCAAATGCAAATATTCTGGCATATTCTGGGGGTAGAGACTCCTGAAATTCAAAAGTAACATGAATGGCATTCTCCACAACCTGAGACAATAAATGCAATTACAAGATCACAATTATATTACTTTGGGATCCCATGAAGAGGTCCTAAAGGACTTGAGACCTCTATACTTGGCAAATCGCTTTCTAGCAGGAATATCTAATGGAGTTTCCACTTCATCTGGAAATTCTGGAAAAGAGGGGAAAATACACTATTAGAAACTAAACAATTTTTTATCACCTCAGAAAATATTTAACTAGCTCATCTTTAGAATCTGAAAAGAAGACTTACCCTCATCTTCAGCATGTGCTTCTTTAATTTTTTTAATCTCATCTTCTATCTGTTCCCTTGTTAAGTTTTCGCCTTCCTGCATGCCAAAGGAATGCCTGTTACATCTGTAACAGATAATTAATCTGAAAGTTTTAAGACTCACCATCATCACTGAATCATTTTCAGTTTCTTCATCAGAGTTCCTAAGGTCTAAGGAACTTTGATCATCCTCAAATTCTGAGTCATTAGCACCCTCTGCAACAGGACCATAACTCTCTGTTTCATCCAATACCATGCCATCATCAGTAGCACTGCCATTATCTGAACCCTCCTCATCTGTATCATCCATGATCCAAGCAGCCTGCACAAATTTGTGTTGCCAATTTAATGCTGTCCAACATGACTGAATGCAAAAGCAAAAAGGAATATTACAGAATCAGATACTAGGAAATTTGGATATATGAACACAGACCTGGTACTCTGAAGTACCTCGAGGAAGAGCCCTCCTTTTTACCCCTTTTTGTTTCTGATTTTTATCAGCCTCGGCCATCTCTGCCTCTGTTGGCCATGTCTGTAAGGAATAACAATGTCATAAATATCAATTATTCCACAGGCATATCAAGAAAACAAAGAACACTGGACAACATGTTTGTAGTCCTAGTCTACCTTAGTCTGTTTTAATGAGCTTAATTAAATGAATCTGTACGAGTATAGTATGTCATAAGGGTATAGAGTGAAAAACTAGACACGGGTTATAATTGCTACCAGTGTTAAAGTTCTTGGCCATTGTTCGTAAGGTATCATTTGGCACACCTAGAATAGGAATTGGGTTGCCATTTGGATGCATAATGGAATTGGAATTGCAAAACCAACCAATACCATGGGATTGAAAATAGTCTAGGAAAGGCTTGTTACAATTCTTGAGTTCTAACCCAAGAATAACAATTCTCAATCCAACTATATATATAGTTATCTTTTAAACAAATTTATATACTATTGAAAATTAAAGAATAAGTAAAATAACATATTAATTCATAATATCCACTTATGAAAAGACTAGCATTAATAACCTACTTGTAATGAATAATTAAGAGCACAAGCTTTTTATGTTTGTCTAAGTTACCTGTTCTCCTGCAAGAGGATCTGGAACATTCTCAACAAATAAGGGCTCTTTTGTCATAGAATCAGGGACCATGGAACGAACAACCTGGAATAATAAAGAAATAGAAGCAATAAGAAAATTAACTGTGTTAAGCATACAGATGTTAGAAACTAACACGAAACTCATGTAAAAGGATCTAACTGTTAAACATGTAAAACAAAGGTAGGAAATCCAAAACATTGACTTTATTATTAAGTAGTGTGATCATTGATAGGGAAATTTGTTGACCGACTATTTAAAAGATAGACTATAAATATGATAATCACATGATAAGAAAACATAAAAATGTCATCTCATGATGCCTTTAATGCACCATGATTTCCAGAAGGTGGAGCGTGTGTGAGGAAATGAAAGAATTAAGCTCAATGGTGAAGCAATTAGCACAATCTTTTCCAATATAAACCTGTCTTTGCTTTCAGTATAACTTAACAACAGTACCTCTGCGTTAAGCAGATCATCCGAATCCATTGCATCTAATTCTTTTCTTGGATTCATGGGAAATGGATCCTTCAAAATTTCTATCTTCTGCAGTTGAAAATCCCCCGCACCAGAAACATGCACCTGATATCAAGATATAACAGATACCACAACAGATAAAACCATCATATACAATGCAAATCCTAAAAAAAGCAGGCTAAAGGCTGAATTTATTACCAGCTGGTTCACCGAGAGGCTGCGACCATGCAGATAGCCAGTGAGGAGAAGAGCACATTTTCCAGAATTCCAATCATCTGATACCATATCAACCTATAACGCATTCACAGATCAAGCACCAAGAAATTGACAGTTCAGCTTTCATCAGGGTGTTACAAAACATCAAAAATCAATAGTGCTTCCTTAGAAAGCATCAATATGGAGACCCATGTGAAAACATGAGTACAGAACAGGTGACATGTGAAGAGAATTCCATTGACAACATCATTCTAGAACTTGTTCTAAATTCATAAATAGACTGTCTTGGAAAACCATAGACCAAAGGGATAGATCTTTTTCTTTTTCTTTTTTAATTTTGAAGAACTTGTCGTTTTCTTCAAATTTACTATATTTGTAAGTGTAGTAAGAATCCAAGGTGGATGTAATTTTCAATTAGCTTCCCCTTGGCGCTATAAAGTTTGGAATTGGATAGTGTAATGGAGGTGATTCATCAAGTTAAAAAACCCTATAGTTTGTAATCATTGCTTTCCTAAGCAGAGATGGTTGTCATTAGTGCAACTCCAAAGTGACATAAACTTTACTAGAAACTAAATAAAAATAAAATAAGCACCTTTTGGGACATGAGATAAGGCCTTTGGTTTCTCCAGTGAGGTAATGTTAGCCTTTGCTCCTTAAATAGCCAAAAGAACTGCAATAAACACATAAGAAGGAATATGAAGAGTGCCAGGACAAGTAAATATACAGGAGACAACCATAGTATATATTGCCCCAAATGCAATATATATCCAGTGACAGTCAAAACTCATTACTCAATAAAGTGATGCAGAATAACTTGTTCAAGAGGTAGATACACTACCTTGTGCAAATCATCTTTTGTATCTGCTGGATAGAACTTACAATCCTCCGGAAATTCACTAGCAAGCCTGGAAGTGCACATCTTCTTCAAGTCATTTCTTCTTTTCAGCTCAGTAGGTAGATCCTACAAACAAAGGAGGAGAATTTTTAACCTCAGGCAATGCAAACCTTATCCAACTCTTGTTTTTGGAAATTTCACAAGTATGCAAAGAAAAGAACAAAGACAAAGAACTTACACGAATGAAGACAACAGTGCTTGGCAAACCAAGTGACCTAAACACAGACAAGCATTGACTTCCAAATGAATCAATATAGTCTGGATCACTTTCTTCGTTGGCTGATGCCACAAAAGCAATCAGATCAGCAACCTAAAATCCAGACAATGTTCAAAAGGTCAAAAGATAAGAAAACATTGTAGTAAACTTGAGGAACCTATAAGCCACCAAAACTTGGAAAAGAAACATGGTTGCCAAAACTTTCATACCTTGGCCATTTCCATGCAAGATAACAAATCCCCATGAGGTGCTTTCAATACCTAAGTTGCATGACATCAGTAAGATATTCACAAATTCCACAGTAGGATAACAAACTATAAGTCAACAGTCGCATTCAGATGACAGAGTCAAGACATGACCAGACAAAACCAAAGGTAGTTCAAGCTGAAAATCTGCTTTCTCAAAGCAATTTCCAATCACAAAGACAATTAAACTCATCAAATCTTTGGTGAGGCTTGACAATTGCAGCTCCAGCTCCGCCGACTTTTATTCAAATAAAAAACAAAGGTTGGATAGTGAAGTTTCTCAGTAAGAAAATGGTAGTGTTGGAACCTACCGTTGCTCTCAGTCTGTAATCGGAGGATGCAACTGTTTCAGACCCAGTTCCTTTACCTTCAGTAGACAATAATTTCAGAAGATCTTCAGCAAGTGAATCTAGGTTTACGGAAGCAGAGAGGCCAAAAAGAACCTATCATTGAGGTCAAACAAAAGGAATGAATCCAAAATATACTAACTAGCATAATCCATATCAACAGGCTTAGTCAGTACACAACTATTATTTTTTTAGTAAACAATGAAAGAAACTCACCATTACACGGGGAGGGCTAGATGATCCACTAGAAGCCCTTTTCTCTTTCAAAAGAGCAGCCCGTTTCTGCTCCCGCAACTACGAAATTGGGAATGTTGAGCATAAGATAACAGCAAAAATTATAGTTTTGACAAATTATGTCGAAAAACAAGTGATAAAGAGATCTGAATATCAAAATACCATTTTATTACGCTGAATTCTAGCAGCTTTGGCTCCTTTGCCGACATTGCGCTCCGATTTTGCAATTCTACTCTTATCTAATGCAACAAAACCAAGTGATTTGCATGGTATTGATTGAACCATAAAGTTATGGTAAAAGAAAAAAAGATGAATTAAAGATTTAGAAGTGAAGAAAACCTTTCAGAGATGTTTTGTGAAGGTTACGAGATGATTTGGAGGAGAAGCGAGACTTGTGAGTCTTATTAACTTGAACTCGAGATCCTCCCATGGCTACTGAGAAGATCGTATGCGGCTAGCTATGCAGTGAAACCCTGGAAATTCATCAGAAGACGAATGAGTATTCAACTTCTGCAAAACCCTGCTCAACAAGAGAAATAGCGGCAAGGGTTTGAGGGGTTTTTCTGTTTTTGCTGCAATTTTGTGATTTTAAGGAACATAAATGACATCGTTTCCCTTACCCTACGTGGCGACTGTCATGAGCATTCCGTACGGTGGAGTAACCCCCAACGACAGCAAAATTGCCATAAAAACGACATATCATTTTTGTGTTGGTTCTCTACAACACTTTGCGTGTCGTTTGCCTGTTATTTGTAGTTAGGATTATAAATCTGGCGGTTTGGATTGGCTAAAGGCAAGCTCAAATTTCAGCCCAAAATGTTTTAATTAAATTCAGCCCACACTCAACCAAGTTATTTTATGCTAACGTTCAATCTAAGCTCACTAACCCATGCATTTTTTATTTTTTTTAAGAAATTACACCAAATATATCTTTTTAAATTTTTTTTTTCAAAAATATCCTTTTATTTTTTTTTTAGGTTTTCAAAAATACTTTTTTTTATATACTTATGATATACATTTGATATACTTATGATAAATCTTTAAAAATTGAGCATTTTTGAAATAGAAAATTTAATAAGTCAATTTTTTAAAGAAAAATAAAAGGCATGTATGATAATTTTTTTTTTTTTGTATTTGTGTACAAACCCTTTTTTTTTTTAGAAAATTATACCAAATACAATTTTTTTTAATTTTTTTTTTTCAAAAATACCTTTTGTTTTTTAGGTTTTCAAATATACTTTTTTTTATACTTATAATATAATTTTGATATACCTTTAATATACTTATGATATGCTTATGATATACATTTGATATACTTATGATAAATTTTTAAGAATTGGGCATTTTTAAAATAGAAAATTTAATAAGTGTATTTTTAAAAAAAAAAAAAAAGCATGTATGAGAATATATAATTTTTTTTGGTATTTGTGTACAAACCCTTTTTTTTTTTAGGAAATTACACCAAATACAATTTTTTTAATTTTTTTTTTCAAAAATACCTTTTGTTTTTTAGGTTTTCAAAAATACTTTTTTTTTTATACTTATAATATAATTTTGATATTCCTTTAATATACTTATGATATACTTTTAATATACTTATGATAAATCTTTAAAAATTGAGCATTTTTGAAATATAAAATTTAATAAGTGTATTTTTTAAAGAAAAAAAAAGACATGTATGAGAATATTTTATTTTTTTAAGGTATTTGTGTACAAACCCTTTGTTTTTTTAGGAAATTATACCAAATACAATTTTTTTAATTTTTTTTTCAAAAATACCTTTTGTTTTTTAGGTTTTCAATTTTTTTTTTTATACTTATAATATAATTTTGATATATGTATGATATACTTTTGATATATTTATGATATACCTTTAAAAATAGAGTATTTTTAAAATATAAAATTTTAATAAGTGTATTTTTGAAAGAAAAAAAAAAGACATGTATGAGAATATATATATATATTTTGGTGTTTGTGTAAAACCCCCTTTTTTCATAATGTAATTATTAAAATTCACTTCTATTAAGTATTATCTTATAATGTATAAATTTAGTATTTTTAAAATAAATATAAGAATTTAATAAAAATAAAATAATAAAAAATACATATTATATAAATTATTATTATTATAAGAATTCATTCCAATATAACTATTATGAAAAATATAAATGAATGATAAATTTAATAATATTTACTGTAATTATATTACATTAGAAAATATCAAATATAAGATCTTATTTAATTGTGAAAAATATATATATATATATATATTTTTCATTTTTTAATTTTCTTCTTCATTGTATAGTTTTCTAATTTCTCATTTTTCAAGTTGAAAATTAAAAAAATTGGAAAACATGTTTGTTTTATCTAATTTTTATGTTTTATTTTTCAATTCAACTTTATATATTTTTTTTATTAAAAATATCTTTTATTAAATACTTATTATTATTGCATTGAAAATTATTAGTTATTTATATGATAATATCACTTAAATATAATTTCTTAATTTAAACATACATTTTAAATAAAAGATAATAATGAAAATTATCATAAAACCATATAGTGTAATATTTTTCAAAATAATAAAAAATTATCATATTAATAATCAAGTGTTAAAAAACTTTTTTAAAAGGTTTGCATGATAACATTATTAGTTAGATTTGATTTATCCTTTTAAATGAAAAAAAAAATAGTTGATTGATTTTTTTTTAATTTAAAAAATATTAAATATATTTCATTAAACAATTACAGAAAATTAAAAAAAAATAAATCATGATGAATAAGTATTTAATTAGGTTTAATTATTATGCTTTTTCATTATAAATATCAAATTCAAATATTTAATATTTTAATTTGAAAAGAATAATATATATTCAAAATTATTGAGTAGAAGCCCAACCCAATCTCATACAAAGCTTAGCTTGAAATTTTAAAGTCCAACATTTCGGGTATTCCAGCCCAATATACAATCCTCTTTATGTTGTTTTGTTTGGATAGTCCATAAAGAAAACGACATCCAAGTGATAAAACGAAATAGCTTTTCCATTTTCCAGACGGCACCGTTAAATGATAATGTCAACGAGGCTTCCCATAGCAAACGACGCCGTTCCGACCAGCACAGTGAAAAAAAAGAAAAATCTGAACAATCTATCTCTTTCGCCCGACACACTCCATAAAAGATCCAAACCGATAAACCCAACCGCTGAGCCACCATTGCTCCCTCCTTCTTTTCTCTCTAATTCTCAGTTATTCTTTTCTTAAGGATAAGCATAACATGCTTCTTTTTCCACCGCATCCCCTGGCTCGCTTTCCTTCAATTCATATT
Source organism: Vernicia montana (assembly GCA_949750685.1). Taxonomy (NCBI): domain Eukaryota; kingdom Viridiplantae; phylum Streptophyta; class Magnoliopsida; order Malpighiales; family Euphorbiaceae; genus Vernicia; species Vernicia montana. Next base: position 12,003 of record CATKHJ010530361.1, read on the forward strand.
CCTTCTTCATTCCTCCACCACCACCAGCTTATCTACCAACCGCCACTCCCTGCCACCACATCCATAACCGCAGTAACAACTAATTTGGACCCTTTTGACACTTCTTCGAAACGACTCCATAATAACGTAAACGACGACGTCGAGGACATTCTCGCCCTCCACAGCCGTCGCTATGACTTTGCTCCACTTCTTAACTTCTTGTCCAGACAAATATCATCTTCTGCAACCTCTGCTGATTCCGATTCAGCCTCACCGACTTCACTAGATGCCACTGAGTTTCAGCTTGCTGAGTCATACAGGGCTGTGCCTGGTCCACTCTGGCACTCTCTTCTCAAATCTCTCTGTTCTTCTTCCTCTTCCATTGGCTTAGCGTACGCTGTTGTTTCATGGCTCCAGAGACACAATCTCTGTTTCTCCTACGAGTTACTCTATTCGATTTTAATTCACGCACTTGGCCGCTCGGAGAAGTTATACGAGGCGTTTTTGCTTTCTCAGAGGCAGACCTTATCTCCTTTAACCTATAATGCCTTAATCAATGCCTGTGCTCGCAACAATGATCTTGAAAAGGCACTCAATTTGATTTCTAGAATGCGCCAGGATGGTTATCCGTCCGATTTCGTCAATTATAGCTTGATAATTCAGTCTCTTACGCGATCAAACAAAATCGATTCTGTGATTCTGCAAAAGATTTATAGTGAAATCGAATGTGATAAACTTGAGCTTGACGTTCAGCTGTCGAATGACATAATTGTCGGCTTTGCAAAGGCTGGCGATCCAAGCCGTGCTATGGAGTTTCTAGGCTTGGTTCAAGGCAGCGGATTGAGCCCAAGAACGGCGACTCTCGTGGCAGTGATATCGGCCTTAGGAGATTCGGGTAGGACTGTGGAAGCTGAAGCTATTTTTGAAGAAATGAAAGATAACGGATTGACACCCAGGACTAGGGCATATAATGCCCTTCTTAAAGGGTATGTCAAAGCTGGTTCGCTGAAAGACGCCGAATTTATTGTTTCGGAGATGGAGAAAAACGGGGTTTCACCAGACGAACACACTTATAGTCTGCTAATTGATGCTTATGCTAATGCAGGAAGATGGGAAAGCGCCAGAATTGTGTTGAAGGAAATGGAAGCCAGCAATGTGATGCCTAATTCCTATGTTTTCAGTAGAATTTTAGCCAGTTACCGCGATAGGGGGGAATGGCAGAAATCATTTCAAGTATTGAGAGAAATGAAAGCCAGTGGGGTGCTCCCAGATAGGCATTTTTACAATGTGATGATTGATACTTTTGGCAAGTTTAATTGCCTTGATCATGCAATGGCTACCTTTGATAGGATGCTATCTGAGGGGATACAGCCTGATACAGTTACATGGAATACACTTATAGATTCTCACTGTAAGGCAGGGCACCATAATAGAGCTGAGGAGTTGTTTGAGGAAATGATGGAAAAAGGCTACTCACCATGTACCACCACATTTAACATTATGATTAATTCATTTGGGGAGCAGCAGAGGTGGGACGATGTGAAGAGCTTGATGGTGAAAATGCGGAGTCTGGGTTTGTTGCCCAATGTTGTAACATACACCACACTTGTTGATATTTATGGGCAATCGGGAAGGTTTAATGATGCGATTGAGTGCTTAGAGGATATGAAGTCCGCGGGATTGAAACCATCCTCTACTATGTACAATGCGTTGATAAATGCCTATGCACAAAGGGTATGTCGTTGTCAACTCCATCTAACCATATTATGAAGTGATTTTCGCTCATAGTTTTCTTGTTATGGTAACTGACTCAATTGATTTGGTATTGTTGTACCTATATTCCATCAAGGCACAGAAATCAATTTTGCATAAAACATATTACAAGTTATAACAGCTTTTATTCATTAATTATCTAATATTTTGGTATTCAACTAAAACATGTTAGTGGTATTTTCTTCTGCATTGTTGGAGAAAGTGCACTATGTTGCTTGCTTTAGAGAGTCACTGATTGTCTTCTATCTCATTTCCTCGCAGGGTTTATCTGAGCAAGCAGTAAATGCATTTAGGTTAATGAGAGCAGATGGCCTAAGGCCTAGTCTTTTAGCTCTGAATTCATTGATCAATGCATTTGGTGAGGATAGGAGAGATGCTGAAGCATTTGCAGTGCTGCAGTACATGAAGGAAAACGTAAGTAACTGTTAATTGATTGTTCATCAGTATCTAGTTTCCCCATATCTTGAAACTATAATTTCTTTTGCCATCTCATGTCCACTGGTCCCTGGAACTGCAGGATTTGAAGCCGGATGTGGTAACATATACTACACTTATGAAAGCTCTGATTCGTGTTGACAAGTTTCGTAAGGTATCATACTTGTTATGTCACTCAGACGACAATCCTGTCACTACTTTTGTGCTTATATTGTATCTGAAATGGAATGGAGTCCTAAACCAAGTAGAATATGAGGAAACGGGTTCCTATTTCTGGCCTCAATTAATTTGGGATTTAATGCTTTTTTGAGTTTTTATTGTTCTGAAATGGAAGTTCAGTGGCTTTGAAAGAGGATTAACCTCTGAACTACAATAATATGTTCAGCTTTAAAAGTGTCAACTTGAGTTTGTAATGGTTGCTGTATGTGATTGTTGGCTGAATATTTTAGATGTTTTAGTTATTAGTGTCATCATGGTCTGCTTCTAATTTAATAAATCAAATTTGTGGTTCCCCATGCTCTGGCTGATTCGCACATGTAAGCCAACCTCAAGCTACTAGGCTAAAGATAATATGATGTCTGCTTATTTATGATTATGAATCATCTATCTTGTATGATATGGAGTACACTGTGTGGTTTCAGGTGCCATCCGTGTATGAAGAAATGATTTTGGCTGGATGCAATCCAGATAGGAAAGCTAGAGCAATGCTACGATCTGCACTGAGATACATGAAACAAACACTAAAATTATAGTTAAGTGAGGATTTTCCTGCCAAGATGAAGTCTGGGATCAATATTCATAGACTCACGTTTAAGATCCATACTAATTTGCTAATCTGAGGTTTGTGGCTGCAATCTTTTGCTGATATTTGATAAATCTTTCAATTCAAAACTATGCAAGTAATGCTTCATTTTCAGTTTTGGCATGTTGTCATGTTCCTTTAAGTTGGGTATGTATTATTGAACCAGCTTCAACATTTCTGATGTGTCACTATTTGTGGAAAATTTATCTGTTATGTATTATTGAACATTAGACATTTGAATCCCTACTTTAATATTCTGATGATAAGCATACTTCTCCTCTTCCTCTCTTCATGAAATAATTTTTATTATCTGGACCCTGGTCTTGCAGGAATTACTTTATGCTTGGACATTCATAATTTGGAAGGGATTCTAGTCCAGCAACAAGGGAATTCTGGAATAAACAGAACACAGATTTGGGTATATCTTCATTTATCCTCTCGTATAGATTGTGAAGTTATCTGTTTCACACAAACACAAAATGACATTCAATTTGTTGTCAGTGTCATGTATTATAATCACATCAACTCGGAATTGACAATTCCAATTGCTGTTGTATCATATAGGAAATAGCATTAGCCTCTTAATTGAATTGCACCCATGTTACTCTGTAACAGAACTATTCAACAGAAGGTCAGAAAAAGTGCCTTTTTATATCTGCCATACAATGGATATTTGCCAGCTCTCCTGTTATTTTCTCCTTTTGATTATTTATTTATATTTGCTTAATTTACCCTTCATTTTAGATATTAAAGTAGCATTTCTTTTAACAATAGAAGATAATTCATGGCATCCCTACCATCATGGGAAAATTATTCAACGTTAACTTCTTTTAGTTCAAGAAATAACAATCTTGCAATATTGGCTGCTAATCATGTCATAAAGAGAAATGAACACATTAGCTCTCTAGTAATATTTCCAATAAAGTAAAAATAATTGTTGTGCAATTCATTAAAGACAAATCAATATAGCCTTGCCCAGGAAAAAAAAGAAAAGTCCTATATGAAGTTTAATTACACAAATCAAAACTTTTTTTTCTTCTTCTAAAGAATGTAGGATACATCTCTGTCTCTGTCTGTTACGCATACATTATACTGTCCGTCAAGATTTCAGAGGGGTATCGCCGGAACGATAGGTCTACCAGACTTGCTCTTTGAAATTCTAGAACAGAACATGAACAACAACAGAACTGAGGATAGCAAGAAGAGCCTAAAATATGTTCTTATCTCTTGCATCCCAACATCAAGTACCTCCATCTTTTTACCATATCTATTTCTCCTTTCCATTAAGTACCCATCAAGATATTCATCTATGGAAACCCACTTGTCCAAACTGGATGCGGAGGCCTTCGATTGGGTTTCATCTAGTTGGAGTGGTCCCAATTTAAATATCGTGAAAAAAGCAGCCGACCAATCGTTGAGAACTCTCTGGACCCAAAAAGATATGTTTTCAGATATTGCTATACAATTATATCCGGAGAGGAGCACAAATAGAGTAATAACGTTTTAAGAGTGATGTAACATACATTGAAGTTAGTGAGGTCAACGGGATTGAACATTTTAAAGCAGTCTTTTGATGAGGCTGTTGAATCACCATATATCTGCCAGTCATCAAATAAATCATAAACAAGAAAGCGTACCTACAATATATCATAAACAAGAACTACTAGCCTTGAGTGATTTTATTCACATTTCACATACCTCAAATGTGAAAGCCATAGGCACTTTTACAATGTCGTACATGTAATCTGTTGCTGTCCCATGAGCAAGATACCTAAATTTAAGCATTGAAAAACAATAAGCATATCAAAATTGTAATGTTCCTGAGTGGTGTAACCATATAGATGACATGTTCTCCAGCTTTGAGACCAGTATTCACATTTTACAGCAAATAATACACGTTTCCATGAAGTTGACAAAGTCCCAATCCACATTTAAGTCTTATCTAAAATATGCAAAAAGAATCACATGCTAGTAGAGACCAGTTCATTCCCTAAGGCCCCGCAGACTCTGTAAGGACTTGAATTAGAATACGAGAACTAATAGCCGCCTAACCTACTGGTCCTGTTATTGACTATGATCATACTTACATAAACCACTTGGTTTTCCAGTTCCAAAAGTCAAAGAATTTCTGCCCCACCTAAAGTTACCAAGTATTTTAAATGCAAGAAAATTTACCCATTGTAAGCTATATGATTTAAGGCATGCCTGCTAAAGTACAAACCAGACAGCCATTTCCAAATTCCAACAAAAAAGAGATAAACATACTTAATGTTACCAAAAACAATACTCGATGATGCCTAGAACACTTTATGAAGCTTTTTATTTACAATCTACTCAGCAACCCTAACAAGCATGCATTTAGACCATCAATAAGCAGAATATTTCCAAATCAATAAGAGGTTCTCATTGCAAGGAAGACTAACCCAACAGAGCCTCCCCCTGAACCAATCATGCAACGCTTGTGACAATGAACTTGATTCAGTTCACTAAGCAATGACCTCATCCGCCGTGAGGGTGATCCATCAGGGGTCGTGTTCCTGTGGTCATATGGCATAAATAACGCCTGAACAAACAAAATAAAGTATGGCATCACACAATGTACATTAAAAAAAAAAACCTTAGATAAAAAAAGAACGGAAGCACCACATACACAAACACACAAAAATTACATTACGCAATGATATTCAACTGAGAGGAAAATATACTGACACTGGAATAACTGCACAAGTGCTTTCACAGGAAAATTGTCGATTTCTGCCCCCAGGAAAATAAAATAAAAGGAAAAACAATAGAAAAGAAGCGAGAGAGAGAGAGAGAGAGCAAAGTGCATCTTGAGTGTGAGTGAAGCTAGGCCTACACCCTAGCCCAATCAAACTGAAATCCTTATCCTAATCCATGCTACAAAAACTGGTTTAGCGCAACCTCACCTCTAGATTTCAGCTTATGCATTAGAAGCTATTTCAAAACAAGATTCAAGTTGCACATAAACCAACTTCCAAATTCACAAAGGTGGTCCACAGCTAATAAAGGACTAAATAAACTGTTAATCAACTAATTTGTATTTGTTCTTGAACCATAAATATTGCATTGGAGTGAATATATATAATTTATTGATTCAAAACAATCACTAATGCTTCTTAGTGAAAGGTGGCAAAGTTTATACAATAATTTAATTTGGGAGATGTAAATTATATTTCTTACACATACAATATTCAGCAACCAAAGAAAAGGAATATCGATGAGGAACTTAGCATCACTAACCTCCATTCCAGAGTGCACGTTAACCCATATGTGAGGATCAAAAGATAAGGCTAGTTTACGCATTATTTGAGTTTCAGGCTCACTGAAAGGAGCAGTGCCAGGATTCTCTTCATATGGATCATAATCCTATAATTGAATAGGCAACAAATATGAGACAAACAATTATATATCACATAACAGCATACTGTTAATTTGAAATTATAGCATTTAAATACAAGTGGTAGAAATATGGAAAGCTAAAAACACCAATCATTAGTCCAAAGCCTTGTCGATGATGATCAATACATATCTTTCACCAAAATTAATTCCATATCATGTACATTTATTTAAAGTTAAACTTAGGAATTGCCAAAGACATTATATCTGGATTAGGAATTTTAAAAGATGCAAACTCTAGTAATAAATAGAGAGTAGAATTCCGAGAGTATAGAGTAAATGAGCATAGCAAACCTTCTCCTTTTTGCCCCAATCAACACTCCAATTCCGGTTGAGATCAACTCCTCTTCCTGCCACAAAAAGGTAAAGTTTAGTATTTCTATCTCCTCCCTAACAGTCATATCAAATTACAAAAATCAACTAGCATAACCATTTCTCCTCTCGCAAAAATCTCCTTCTTCAACAAGTTTGCGGCCATTCAAATTTTCCATAGGCACCACCTGTATGTTATTGGAAATTAGCATTCATAAAACATGAATGTTCAATAAAGAAGTTTCATAAAACATGGATATGGAGCAAATGTTCTATCCTTTTAGCTTGGCATGTGTTCTACACAATGTTTGGCATGACTTCAGCGCCTCTTTCCTACACATTATTTGTGGCACACAAAATAATACCACAAATTTTCAATGCTTAACAGACAACAAATCAGGTGTATAATGAGCAAGAAAGAAAAAGGTGATAGGTACAGATGGATAAAGTCTCCCCAGCTAAGAATTTTCAAGATCCTGTGTTCTAAGTAATAGATTGCTGCTAACATTACTAGCAGAGGCTACCAACATCGATAATCAGGGTAGCTATTAAGTTGAAAGGAAATACTAGAAAGTGAAGCAAGAAAAGGAGAAAGAGAAGAAAGAAATTAAGTCAATCTATTCATAAGTTGCTAACCTAGATAAATATTTCAATTCACTCAGTAAGGCAGATTACAGTTTTATCAGTGCACTATAAGCGAAGATTCACACAACTGATGTGTGAGTGTGATGATAAGTTACCTTTATGACAAGCTTGTCTAGAGTATTGTTTAAGGTAGCTGGACTTATATTGGGCAGAAACTGTTCTTCACTTAAGATTGACAAGATCCGCAATGCAAGTTCTGATGTAATGAGCTCCCTCCCATGCTGCCCGAAACTCTGGAAGACAAGGAATCATCTGTCAAGAAAACCAGCAATTACCAATCTGAGATCAACTAATCCACTACAACTACATATCAAACTGAAAACAGGTTTAGAAAATCTACTGCTCTTCTCTTTCCTATCCCCTGCTCCCCTATTCAAGCAGAATCACATATTATTTCAATTCTTTTGTCTTTTCTTTATCCTTGACAATGTGACAATCTAAGGTCTAACAGGCAAAAACTTGATGGGCTCCATATAGAATTCAAAACGAATAACATATGCAGAAAAATTACCAGAAGGATCCGAAACTTTGACCGGTCATCACTCTGTCTCCTACTTCTGCAATAAGTAACTACTGTGATCTCAGCTTGATAACCTTTGTTTTCGGTTTCAATCGTGTCAACCTGTAAAAAAGACGCAAAATTATAAGTTTCAAGCTTTAGAAAAGAAGAAGAAGAAGAAGACAACATAGGAAGCACACAAACTGCATACAGTGAGTTTATCTGGGTGACGATCAACCAATGCCTTTATCTGCTCCAACAAATCAACGCTGCAAAAGAATCAATATTTAAGGAAAACCCATCATCATTATAGTTCAATAAATGTAAAAAAGGCATTAAATTCCGATTTCCCAAAAAAAAAAAAAAAAAAACAATGCAATAGTTGAATAATAAATAACAAAAAATCTGGCATAATTAGAGTCCGCAAAGAATCAACATAAGATAAGGAGCAATTGATACCTGGAATGGTAGAGATCCCGATTGATGGGGGTAAAAGTGGAAGAATTAGATTCATTATTACCAAGGACAAGTGAAAAAGAAGCAAAAACGAAAAAGAGAAAGAAGGAGAAGAACAGAGAAGCCATAAAAAAAAAAAGTAAAGAATGTTTGCTATTCTTGTCTTCCTTTTTTCTTTCTTCTCATTTCATTTTCCGATTCAAACAAAGGGCAAAGCGAGCCCGATTCAACGCTATGGTAAGAGAGAGAGAATGGGTTTGTAGTTTGTCGTCAGCTTGTGATTGGATTTTTGCATGTTCAACGGTCTCACTCACATTATTGGTTTTTAATTTTTATTCAGAAAGATGACTAAATTAAATTCCCTAAACTACCCATAATCAAAATAACGTGGATAGGGCCCACCACTTAACATGGGGGTGTAGTAGTGGTCATCATAATTCATAAATATAATTAATATCCCACTTGAAGATTGTAGCTGAGTTTGGGCTATGTCAGGCTCAGGCCTACCACAAGTTATTAATGGACTTTTTTACTCATTTGTATCCAAACAAAACATAACTAGTGAAATTTTTAAATCTTTATGTAATTTTAAATTATATCAAATCTATATTCTATATAATAATTTATGATTTTTACTACTTTTTTAGTCTGCCTTATAGGCTATAATACAGAAAAATCGTAATTCAAAACCAAAGTTTTTCCTAAATTTTTAATATTTGATCAAGTCCAGAACAAAAGGAAATTAGACAATTTTTACTCGAGACGTAATAAGTCTCCTAAATAACATAAAGTGTCAGAAATTGCCTTACAGCAGCAATTAATGCTAGTAAATTTTTATTTTATTAATTTTACTTCTCCTAGTGTTGAAAACAACTCAGTACTACACTACTACTACCGATTTTAAGACTAAAATAAGAATTAAGTAGAGATTACTGAGTTTTCAATTAGCAAAGGACTTGTATCCAATGATACCAATTTGAGGAGGGCTTGGTTACCTTCCAATATAACCATTTCTTGTTCGTCCAAGGTTACCCAAGCTTCTATACCATCACCTAGCTTTGTATCAATCAAAATTATCAGATTCATAAAAACTGAACCTGCCAAACCAATACTGCTAACCCAAACAGGCTTTCCCCACCCAAAATCAGCACCATAATAGCCAAAATTACACCAACTTGAAAATCCAATACAATCTACTCCATCTTTCGTCCCCATTTCAGCTATTTCCTTAATGGACTCAGACATCACAAAATTCCCTTCATCCCCTTTAATTTTCCTAACAAATTCATCATCAATTCTTGATATTGCTTCCCTAACTTTACCCACCAAGTCACCAACTTTTGGCTCTGCCATATCTCTGTATTCTGCAGCAGCTATCCACAGCAAGTTTCCTAATGAATTATCTGACAAAGATGGTTCCATTCTTCTACGAAGATTCACTAAGTGGGTTAGCAAAGAAGGGTTTTGAAATCCATTTAAGTTTGCAAAGGCAGATATAATAGATTTCCACAGGAAAGCTGAGACAGCCTCAACTCGAGTAGGACATTTCACACCTGAAATTGTTGATTGGCCCTTGAGCTTGGCTATTGCTGAAGAATCAAACACAAATCTTTTCGTGATGCAATTACCCTTTCTTAATAAAGAATCCCACATGGGAATTGATGAGTTTTTAAGCCATAAATCATTAGCAGGAAAATGGGAAGTGGCAATAAATTTAGGATATATTGCTCCATTACAATCTCTAGCTACAGAACTCCACCCCATGAGAAAAGTACTTAAAGCAGAACCATCTAAAATCTTGTGAGATATACAAATACCAATTGCAATTCCACCACAGTTAAAGACATTTACTTGAATATTTGTCACATAAGTTCCTATAACTGATTCTTTTACAATAAATTCACAAGGAAGGAATTTATTTATTAAAAGAAGGTCAGGTTGGGTAAGGAACTTATGGAGTGAACAATTGACTCTGGTTTCTACAAAACAGGCACCTTGATCATTGCACTCAATGGAAAGATCATCTTTGATAATTCCAGCCAAAGGGTAAAAGGAAGTTAAGGTCTTTGATAAAGATGATTTTAGCAACTTTAATCTACTGGGGACTTCATCAAGAGGGTTGGTGTTGTTCTTCTTATTCATGGGGTAGAAAAGGACAATTGGAGCATAAGGAGATGGCATAAGCTGATCTAAAAGGGAAAGTTTGAAAATTCTTAGGTGGGGAGGTGTTGGAGAAGATGGTTTAATATTTTCTTTGGAAATGATTTGCACTTCCATTTTCATTGTTTTGGTTTCTTGGAAGTTAATAGAGAGATAGAGAGGTTTCAACTTCTTTTATAGACTGAGGATTATACTGTCTTGTGTATACTGATACAAACTAAGCACAGTATTGGTAGCTAAGATTTTATTCCATTAAGATTCTTCTCTTGTCATATTGGTATAAGATGAATTTGAGAACGATACAAACTAAGTATAAAAATTGTAACTATGATTATCGATAGCTACTATATTCCTATCCCAGATTTTTTTTCTTTTTTCATTTTTCATAAATTTAAAAAAAAAAAATTTAAAGGGAAAGAAGTGGTCAGTGTTTTGAACTTCTAATTTTATGATAATAACATAATTAGTATTATTAGCTCTATGATTCTAGGTTGACATATTCTTAATTAGTTATATATATATTTTTCTTTATAAGTTAATTCTTAATTAAGATTACCAACCTTATTTCATTTTATTGTATTTTTAGTTCTATTATAAATAGGTTGTAATACATAAATATTATTTTCTTAATTTCTCTTCTTTATATTTCTGTAATATGTTATCAGAGCATTTACTCTATTTTTTTTTCTTTTTTCAGATTTATGATTTTCTAGTTTTGAAATTATGTTAAAAAAAAAAAAACCGAAATGATCCAATTTTTCTTTTGCAAATTATTATTTATCATTTTTCTCATCAATGCTTTTGTTTTGTAAAATCACCTTATCATTAAAAATCATGTCATTCAACTTTCCTTTTATATCATATTTCATTTTTTATCATTTTCTTATTTCAACCTTACCTAGCTTTATATTTTAATTTTCTTCTATTACACTGTACATGGATGAGGGTGAATTTAAGGAGAACGGAGAAGAATAAAGAGAGAATTAGTATCTATCTTATTTGATATCAATTTTTTTTTTTTTTTTTTTTAAGGGGAAGGAAACAATTCACCCTATTCCCTTTATATAAGTTGAAATTGGTTACACTCTAAATTGAGATGTAAAAAATTTCAACTCCTGATTGGAGATTATAAATTATTTGTATAACTATTTTTACCCTTATCAATTTAATAGTATTTCATATAAGTCCTTATATATCTTTTCCGTTAATATTATCCTACATATATTCTTTATGTTTGAATATTTCAATAATATTAGTTGGGATTTTTATTGCTTTTATAGAATCATTTCTAATGTGAATATAATAAACTTATCTTTTTTTTTTAATAAATTTATTTCATTATATCTAATTCTATTTCAAAATTATTAATAGTAATCTCAAATTTTTATTATTTGAAAATTATTTTCAAAAATTTAATATGACTAGTAGATTTTATTCTTATTGAAAACTTATGGGTGTTCTTCTTATTCTCTTTATTATTTATTTGGTACTTTTTCGTCTTTTTACAATTATAATTCTTGTCTCTTCCCTTTCATCCAAACAAAATAACATTATTTCCCTTTCATTCTCTTTATTAATCAAATTTTAATTTATCAAACAAAATAAGTTGAAATTTTCTCTCTCCCCTTCCCTTTGCTTTAAAATAACTTCCCCTCCCCTCCTTGTCCTATTGTCATGCATAGTGTTAGTCTCTCATTCTTGGCTTTTTTCTTTATTTTTTTTTTCTTCCTTTTAGTTTGACCCAATTCATAGTCATACATCTACTGCATTAAATACCATCACCAATTAACCTTTTATTTACTATATATATATATATATATATATATATATATATATTTTTTTTTTTTCTTTTGGCCACTTAGAGATTACTTTCACGTCCCACCACAATATCATTTCTTATTTGATTTCATGGTACTCGTGCCCCTTATCTTGTCACTTTGTTAGCACATTGCTTATGTGTTTGATTCAAAGTGGTTCTAGGGGATTTTGAATATCATAGTATCATTTCTCATTTAATTCGATGACACTCATATCCCTTATCTTGCTACTTTATTAGCACTTTACTTAAGCGTTTGATTCAAAATGGTTCTTAGGAATTTTGAACATCCTACTCTCACTTTTTAGGGTTATATTAACATGATTTTGACTCCACAATCAATTTCAGGAGAGTATTCACATACAAATATTTTGTATTTGGGAAAATTTTACCAACATCATAATTTAAGATCGTTGGATTTTTTATGAAACTGCAGATAATTTTACCAAAACTCACTCTCCTCTTTATTTTCGCGCTCTAGTTGGCAAACTCCAGATGACTGATGCATTATCATCTTGAGTTTTAGGAGGATGTTAGCATAATTAATATTATTAGCTCCTTGATTTTAGGTTGATATATTCCTAATTAGTTATACATATATTTTCCTTTATAGGTGATATATTTTCCTTTATAGGTTGATATCTAATTAAGGTCACCAACCTTATTTCTTTTATTGTATTCATAGCTCTATTATAAATAAATTGTAACCCATTATACATAAATACTATTCTCTCAATTTTTCTTCTTTATATTTTTGTAATATGCGTTATAGGATTACTAAAAAAAATATATAAATATAAAAAATATATTAGTAAAATTATTATTTTAAATTAATTTCAATGTAACTCAATTATTTACATTTATTTATTACTTTTTACCTTATAGTAATATTGATATCTTTTTACGTATTAGATCATTATTGATACCTTATAGTAATATTGATATCTTTTTACGTATCAGATCATTATTGATAGTTCATAATCTGACGTGGTGAACCTAATTCACCTAAAAATTTCTCCATCCATTGGCACTCTATATGATGAGATATGTCCTTTTTTAACTATTGACACATTATTTACTTGTAATTCCGTGTTAAATTTAAATTTTGAAATGGCAAAGAACAATTTGGTGTGGCTAACTCAAAAAAATTGGAATTATTTTTTATTTCGATGGAAACTTTTTTACTTTTGAGGGTATTTATGTTTTTCAAAACTTTGTTTAATTTGTCAAATATATAACAATAATTGACAAGGTGATGATTACTTTTTATTAGAATATTCATATCATAGACTAATTATATAATCTAGTATTAGAGCCTAATGACTTTTCAGCATCTCAGCCTTGATGTTATCATTACATAATTCTTACCAAGGTTGTTTTTTTGAAGTGATATATATATATATATATATTTTCTTTTCTTTTCTTTGTCACACTCACATTTAAAGTTTTTTTCTCTCCCTAAGCACTTTGAACTTTGAAGTTTCATAAATGGTTGCCGACGAATGTGCACATGTTTCCTTGTCCCCAGTAATTATAATGCACCACTGTCCAAAGAAAAACGAGCTTAATTAATTATCAAATATTGGACCTTTTGTTTTGCCCCCACGATTGGATTATTGAATTTGAAAATGCAAAAAATGAAATTTTCCAAAGGCATGCATAACATAACTGATAAGATTAGATTTTAGTCAAATTATGTTTGGGGAAGGAATCTTTAATTTGCTAAAATTCAAAGGGCTACATTTGGACTGCATTAATTAGCTGCATACAATATTTCCAAAACCTTATCCACAGCATACGGACAAAATCATAAACCATTTCTTTCAGCAATCTGTGCTGCAAGATCAGTTGCTGATTTCTGAGAGCCAATGACAGTAACCCGCTTGTTTTTTATGAACTCAGCAGCATGATCATCATCCATGGCAGCAAAATCCATGGAATGTAAAACTTGACCGCCAAATACTTCAGGCCCTTTGTTTACTGGAAAATCTGGTATATATGGCAGGTCACTAAACCTTCCAATGCAAAGGATCACAAAATCCAATTGATACTCCTGGGATACATGGAAAATCACATAAAGATTTTTTACAGCACTTCCTGATCTTTTTTTTTTTTCTTTTTAACAAAACAGGACTCTGCATATCCAAACAAGCACACTTGCTTATTTAGTTTTGTTAGTATAGAATCTAACATTGGATTTTAAATTAAGTAAATACTAATAAATAAACAAACTGCATATGAAGAGTTGATTGATTACCTCAACCGGTGCAGAGGAATCCTTAGCATCCTGCACGCTGACAGCCCATTTCCCAGTGGGGAAAATGGCATTACCAGTGCCACCCCATAAATCCCAAGAATTCAAATCCTCCTCATCAGATGGTATAGCATAGTCAATACAAGTAACTCTAGAATTAAATTTGATTCTTGGGAGGATATTAAAGTGAATAGCACACAAGCCTAAGGAGGTATTCCATCACCTTATTGTGATCAGGGAAAATCTCTTCAACTGAAGATGGCCAAGCAAAATCTGTGAACTGATATAAATTTTTGGGTGATTGAAGCCTGGTAGACTCTGGTTTGAGACCAAATTCCTCCTATTCCACTTTTGGCCTCAAATACCATCGGATTAAAACCCTTCTCCATTGCGTGTTTACATGCCAATAGGCCACTGATTCCAGCACCAATTATCCCAATCTTCTTCTTCATTTTGGGCTAGAAGAAGAACTATAGGATGATTTGATACTGAGCTGTATCTCTGGCTATCATAAATACCCAAGAGAATTACCTCTTAAATTATATATATGAAAATTTAATGTATGTCTCAAATTTTCATGTCAATTGTTGAAATCAAAGCCTAACAAACCTTCGGAAAAGGTTGATTGGTATTAATGAAAATTTAATACAAGTGTCTGAAAGTATTTGAGATTCCATCTCAAAAAGTCAATCTATTTGAGAGAAGTAATCCAAAACAATTTGCAAGTTGAATGTCATAAAAAATAGTTGATTAGGGATATTTTTGTACCTTATCCTTATCCCTAAAAAAAAAAATAGATTTTTTTTTGAAGGAAAAAGATAATTTCATTAAGGTAAAGAATGCATTACATCCAACAACTGAGCATTATAAGCATACATGGGGACAGTATTTAACCATAATGCTTCCTTGGTGCACCCTCTTGGTCCATGAGTTATTGCATGGGCAGCTTCATTTGCAGACCTTTTCACATGACTAATTCTTACACCTGCTGGTAAAAAAAAAATAGAAACTTAATTAAACGTAATAACAAATAAGATTCCATGGCTTTTATGGTTGACGTAATTGCAAAACTATATTCAACCAATTTACATGACATTCCGTGATAGAAAGGAAAGACTTTAGTTAGAGAATTAGATCGGGCTTTGCACGCATGCGTTGGGCTGTTCTTTGGAAAAGCAAAAAAGTAT
The DNA here is from genome assembly GCA_949750685.1 of Vernicia montana. NCBI lineage: Eukaryota > Viridiplantae > Streptophyta > Magnoliopsida > Malpighiales > Euphorbiaceae > Vernicia > Vernicia montana. Next base: position 27,738 of record CATKHJ010530361.1, read on the forward strand.
CATCAAGTATTCATCCCTTGGAAGCAGTAGAATTTATTCATGCCTTTTAATGTAATTACAAACCATATTCAAACAATTTACAGCTCAAAATCTTCATTAACAACTTCATTTCCAAAATAATTATACAACAGGGTATAATTGTTACCTTCCAATCAATGTTGATCTACAGTTTGCTAGTGCCCTGTTTCGAAAGGCTACCCATGGCCTTGGCCTTCATCCTCAGGACATATTTCTGTACTTTTCCAGTTGAAGTCTTTGGCAGATCCTCAAAGACAATAGTTCGAGGTGCCATGTAATGAGGCAAATGATCACGACAATACTTTATGAGTTCCTCTGCACTGGCATTACAGCCTTCCTTCAAGTTCACAAATGCACAAGGAGTTTCCCCCCAGTGATCATCAGGTCTTCCCACAACAGCTGCCTCAAGAACTGCTGGATGACTAAACAGTATAGATTCCACCTCAATTGTGCTAACATTTTCTCCTCCAGAAATTATAATGTCCTTGGATCGGTCCTTTAGCTCTATATAACCATCAAGGTGTCTTACCCCCAAATCCCCACTCCTAAGCCACCCACCATTAAATGCCTCTTTTGTTGCTTTCAAGTTTTTCAAATATCCATTCATCACAGTGTTGCCTCTGAACATAACTTCACCCATGGTTTTTGCATCGGATGGCACACTCTTCATGGTGACTGGATCTTTTATATCAATTTCCTCCATGCCAAGATGTTGCAACCCCTGACAAGCCTTGATCTTTGCCTGTACATCACGAGGGAGGGAAGCCCATTCAGGTTTCCAAGTGCAAACTGTTCCAGGACCGTATGTTTCTGTTAAACCATACGCGTGAATCACATTAAATCCTAATTCTTCAATCTTGAAAAGTACATGTGGAGGTGGTGGTGCACCACCAGTCATCACTACTACTTTTCCCGGAAGAAGCCTTTGGTCACCAGCTGGTGCATTTACTATCGTGTTAAGAACTGTTGGTGCACCACCCATGTGGGTTACCTTGTGCTGAGCAATACTTTCAAATATTCCTTTTGCAGAGACACTCCGTAGGCAGATATTTGTGCCTCCTTGAGCAGCCACACCCCAGGTGAGGCACCACCCGTTGCAATGAAACATAGGAACACACCATAGATATACAGGCATTGAGACCATATCATTTAGAAGAACGGCCGCAAGGGAATTTAGATAGGCACCTCTATGACTATAAATCACCCCTTTTGGACTTGATGTGGTTCCTGAGGTATAATTGAGTGAGATAGGATCCCATTCATCCTTTGGTCGTCTTACCCCAAAATCTGGTTTTCCCATTGCTACAAGACTCTCATATTCCAAGTTTCCAGAAGAAGAGATGGGAGCTGGTTGATTACACTCCTGGATTAAGACAAGAAGAGGCGGCTTGGTTACTATCTTGGACAGAATATCAACTGCTCCCTGTGCAATTTGGAGAAGTTGGTAGTCCACAAAAATGACTTTGGCCTCTGAATGTCTCAGTAACACAGACACCATTGCTGGATCATGGCGTATGTTAAGTGTACAAAGAACTGCCCCAGCCATTGGAACACCGAAATGGAGCTCATACATTGCTGGAATATTTGGGGCCAATGCAGCAACCTGTTTAAATTAGCAAAGGTTAACATTTAGCTTAAATGAAGATCAAGGATGCAGAAAGTACACCATTTATTCATTGCACCACAATGTGACATCACCCACTGAACCAGAAGAATCCTGGGTTCAAACCCTGGTAACTATATTACCTATTAGAGAGAGAACTTCCAAGCCAGCTATACCTTGTTCAAGATAATCTATTGGTGAGCATAAATATACACATAAGTAGATAAAAAGGTCTTTATAATCTGAAGGGATAGTAAAAAAAACTAAAGGCAATTAACAAAATGATAGTAGAGTTTGACCAACAAGCTAATCTACTTATTAGAATAAAACATTGTTTTATATTCATCACATACAAGTTAACCAATTGATTGACTACAACTCCATAAGCAACTATGAGGCAATTTTTTATTTGATATTAGATACCCAAGTTACCCATGTCTTGTGCAATAAAATCAGAAAATGAATAGAAATCAATTGATTAAAATGATCCTGAAGCATTTCATTTAACAGTAAAATGATCCAATACACCAACCAACTATGATAAAGTTCATAGAGTTGACAATCTTGTATTTGTTAATCCTAGTGTGATGTAATTGGTGACAAAGAAACATGGATGAAATAAGAAGCAAACAGGAGAGAAGTAATAAAATATCATTTGCAGAAAACAACATCATGCTAGTGAAATAAATACATCAGCATTTCTGTTGAAACTTGAAACAATGTTCCTTGATTGGTAGTATAGTATAATTGTTTCAAGACAATCTCTCAACTGGCATATTTCCAAAATTTCCAAGAACTCCATTGCCATTAGTAATTATGGAATTATGTTATTGGAATTTAAACTTAAGATTACCGCATAAAAATATGAATAGACAAAGATAATGTCAATTTATATTATCATGCCATTCAAAGGCACCTACCTCTCCTCAACTAGTTGGTAACTCATCAATCATATTTTTCCCTGACCATTCAATACCAAATTCATCTCTATATTCAATTCAATAGTTTAAGATAGCTTGTTATGGTCCCAAGTTTGGGTCTAGTTATGGATGTATGTGGTTGATTATAGAAATAGAATTAGGGCTCATCAAGAGAGAACCCTACGATCTCTTAGAGCTCGTTAAGAGAGAACTCTACGATCTCTTAGAGCTTTAGGAACTCAAAACGGTGTTTAAAATTCTGCTTAATTCATTTATTACCTCACAATCTTTTAAATACAGAAATACAATAACAAATACTAGATAACTGCCATCTACAATAACTTCCCACAACAATAAAGAAACTTACTTAATAACTATCCACTAATAGAAACTATTTCCATATTCTTATCTACACACATGGGAAAAACATAAAATAAAACACTAAACAAAACTACTGAAAATATATCTATAACTATTGAATTTAGCTCCTTAACATCACACTACCCCTCGAAAAGGCGCTTGTCCTCAAGCGCAAGGATGGAACACTTCCTGTTCTCGAGTAAGGGAATACACTTATATTGCTAATAGCTTAAACTTCCATCGATAATCTTTCAAAGGCCCTAGTTGGTGAAGCTTAGAAGGCTGTCTTAATTTACTACTTTGAATGGGAGGACTCAAACACAAATTACATTGTTGTTTAAAATCTTCCCAAAATAAATTTGGTCCATTCCCTTTCAATTTGAGAAACCATATTTGTGCATCCCTTTCTAAGTGAAAAAAAGCCACCCCAACCATCTCACCTTCAAGAGTAAACTGATGTTGAATGAAATGTTCACAACAATTAAGCCATCCCAAAGGATCATTAGAACCATCAAAATGGGGAACGCCCAATTTGAAATATTTAGGACCTTGGGAATAAACAACATTTTCTGCTCCCAATCTACCATCATTCCTCTGTTCATGATTACTACAGTTGACAATACGGCTCTCTTCTCCATCACAAGCATCTAACCTTGTAGTTGAAACTTCTCTTATCAATTCCTCTAATGGGGATGGAAGTTTTTGTTGTTTTGCTGCATAGGCAGCACGTTCTTGCTCTCACTCAGCTTTATCTTCTAGATACATAGCCAAGAAGGCTTGAAATTGCTGCTGTAAACTTTGTAAATCCCCCATAACTATTTGCTCTGATACCAAATGTTATAGTCCCAAGTCTGGATCTAGTTATGGGTGTATGTGGTTGATTATAGAAATAGAATTAGGGCTCGTCAAGATAAAACACTACAATCTCTTAGAGCTCGTTAAGAGAGAACTCTACGATCTCTGAGTTTTAGAAACTCAAAACTTTGTTTAAAATTCAACTTAATTCATTTATTACCTCACAAACTTTTAAATATAGAAATACAATAACAAGATAACTACCCCCACTACAATAACTTCCCACAACAATAAATAAACTTACTTAATAACTACCCACTAATAGAAACTATTTCCATATTCGAAAAACAGAAAATAAAACACTATACAAAACTACTGAAAATATATCTATAGCTATTGAATTTAGCTCCTTAACATAGCTCTGATTAACAGCAATGTTAAGTGAGAGAGAGAGAGAGAGTTATGAGTTACCACATCGCCACGGGAAATTCCGAGCTGGGCGAGAGCAGAAGCGAGCTTGATGCATCTCTGGTGCGTCTCTCCCCAGGTGTACTTGATGTCACCGTAGACAACGGATATAGTGTCTCTGTAAACAATCGCCGACCGCTCCAGGAAGCTGATCGGAGTAAGAGGGACGTAGTTGGCGGAGCACTTGAGCATACCCTCCATCTCTTCTCGCCAGTGCCCTGTGCTTTGGAATTTTTTTTTTTTTTTTTTTTTGCCAAATCTGTGCTTTGGAATTGGAGAGCTAGATATTCTGTGACCTAATATTTATCCAACAAATGTATATATGTAGCCAATTAACATAGAACCCATAATGATTCAAAAAAAAAAAAAAAAACTTTTGATAATAATTATTTTGGTTAAAGTTTTTTTTTTTTTTTTTGGGTTGAGTTTTATGAAGGACATTGATAGAATTATATTTTTGTACCAGTTGGATTTAAATAATCATTGTCCTAAGCACCCAATTACTTCAGCTGCTGCTTAATAAACTATAATACTGCCCATCAATAACTGGAGAGAGAAAACTTTACTGGCAGCATATAGAGATTTTCCTTTGATTTTTTCTTGAACTGTCTTCGAGGACTTATTTTTAGTATTGATGGTAGCCAACTCCAACTTTTCTTTTGCTCTCTACATTTTTTTTTTTTTTTTCTTTTGTAGTTTTTTCAGTTATAATAAATAATCAAATTATATCTTATCTTATTTATATGAATTGGTCAAAGTTTATAAATAGAAAATTTTCTTATGTTTCTATAGGAGTAAATTTAAATTAACATATAACAAATTAAATATATATAAAGAAAGATTTTATGACAGCTAAGATTTCAACATCCATAGATAAATTAAGACATTCCAGCAATGAAAATGACTTTATTTGATTGAAAATCCGTTTAGGATAATGTTTTTTTTTTTTTTTTCGTTATTTGTTAATTTTACTGATGATATGTTATGAGTCTTTTGTTTTATCTTCCTTTATGAGAGTTTACTTGTTTTCAGTTATAAAAGTTTGAGTATGATTTTTAGAAAATCAAACTCATTAAACGATAATGAAATCGATTTATGGGTCAGTATAATCACCGAGTGGAATGCATTTCTTATAAATGTGTCAAACGCAACCAATATGCTATATACAATTATGTCGTCAATACGATCAATAATATTTAGAGTAAAATTTATTTTTATAATAAAATTTGTATGTATTTTTTGAATGCAGTTAAATTTACTTATCTGTTTTAAATTGTACTTATTAATTATTATTAATGAAAAAATCATTTTATTTCAATATATATATATATATATATATATATATATATATATATATATATATATATATATTACTGCCTACCATCATTGAAGAATTTTACAACATCAATTTGAAAATAGAGCATTTGATTTTCACTAGTTAACACTAATTAATTACAAAATCCAGTAGTTTTACTGCTCAAATCAAAGAGTA
>CATKHJ010530503.1:0-11782 GCA_949750685.1 Vernicia montana
GATTATCACTCCTAATAGTAGGAGAATAATATTCCACGGCCTCTTATAGGAAAAGGTAACTCCAAATCTCTGGCCAGAGTAATCAAATGAAAATATTATGAAAAAGAGTTTCAAATATTTTCTTATAAGAGTTACAAGTTCTGGAATCAAGAAACAATATTGATCTTCTTGAGTTGACACAATTTCATACTCTTGATCAATATGGAATATAAGTTATGATAAAATAGTTTATTACATGACAAGTCATGCATGAAAAAGTGTAGCCATAACCACATGGTATTCTACATTACTTGGATGGTCATGACACATTGCTAGATGTCAATCTTGATCTATAAATATCAATTAATTAATTAATATAATTAATAATAAATTAAAGGAGTTTTAATTTATCTAATTCTAATTTTAAATTAGAATTAGAATTTATATTTATTGCCAATGTAATGGGAATTTAATGGGTCACACACAATAGGACAAATATTGAAGATATAAAATGAATTAATCAAGTAGGGACTTGATTGAAAAATATTTATACTTTTTAGAGACTAAATTGAATCACTTAAAAGGTTTGAGGATTAAATTGTAATTTGTTATATATAGACCTTGTTGGACAAGGCAAATTCGACTCTTTATATATATGTATAATGCTTTGCTTTAAAGAGTGGAGAGTAGACAAAAATAAAAAGAGACAGCCGACTTTGATAACAAAAGAAAAAAAAAATTCTTTTGAGCTAGCACTCGAATTTAGCCACCGAAATTCATCCGCAAGAAAATTCTTTTTTCTGCGTTCTCTTCAATTTTGTTTGTGTGGATTTTCTATTATTGCTATCCAATTTGGATAGCTTGTGGTTTGCTACAACCTAGCTAAGACGAATAACAATTTGAAGGGACAAGTTTTAAGGCTTACGGTAAGCAACAATTACTTAATCTTTATGTGAATTATGTTAATTAATTAAGGTGATTCATGGTGAAGGAAATAAAATTTTAAATTATTCCGCTGCTTATGTATGTGATGCATGATTATTTCCTAACATTATGCTCGTGAGATGTGCAGTTGCTAAACAAAATGGAAGATTTATTGACATTCACCTGTTGCCCAGTAGCATTCCCATACTTCTGAAGGATTTGTTGGATGATCTACATAATAAGATTGTGTCATCTGCAAACACATGTGCGGAATTTTCGGGCTTCTTCTCGAAACTTGTATTCCATGAATGAGACCTTTACTAGCTGCATTCTCTATCATAAGAGAAAAAACATTCGATACTAGCAAAAAGAGGTATGCGGATAGGGGTTCACCTTGTCTAAGGCCTCTAGAGGGCTTGAACTTTTTTTGTTGGACTCCCATTCACAAGCACCGTATATGAAACAATGAAGATGTATTGATACATTAGATTGACAAACCTTTCTTCGAAACCCATTCTCCTTATAAATGCAATAAAAAACTCCCACTCCACTCGATCATATGCTTTCAACATATCTAACTTAATAGCACATTCATACTTCTTTTTTGGCCTTGAGGTTTTAAGCTTATGCACCAGCTCATGGACAATTGGGATGTTGTCTTGGATAGCTTGATTAGATACAAAAGCTGCTTGATTGAAGCTTATCAACTTCTCCATCCATGGCTTTAATCTCGTTGTAATGATCTTGGAGATGACTTTGTATAGAAAATTACAAAGTGATATAGGCATATACTGTGTAATATGAGTGGGGAAAGGCACTTTAGGTATCAAAACAATATTTGTGCAGTTACACTACCAAAAAAACATCATTTACTGACGAAATATTTCATCGATAAACATATTAATTCCGTCAGTAAACTAAATTACCAACGAATTACAGACGAAATGTAAACGTCGATTGATTCATGGTCGGTAAAACATTACCGATGGAATATTCTGTCTACCAATAATTTACCGATGACATTTCCGTCGGTAATATATTCAACCATTATCGGTAAAGTTATCGACATATGTTTCTCCATTGGTAATTGGACAGTAAATTAATTACAAAATAATAAAATAAATTAAAAAAAGGTCATATCCGTCGGTAATTCGTTAGTAATTAATAAAATATTAATTAATTAATCGGCATTCCGTCGGTAAATAATAAAATAAAAAAATATAATTCCTTCAGTAATGGATGAATAGTAATTTTTTTAATTTATAATTTAATTGCAATTATATTTAAGCTCAAATATATATTTAATTAGATATATAAAAAATCAAATTAAATGAAATTAATTTATAACTTAATTGCAAATATAAAAGTAAATATATTAATTTATATTAATGTAAATAAAAACATATATACAAAAATAATGTCACAATATTAACAAAAAATTCAAAAGTAATGTCACAATATAACTAAATAATAAAAACAAATCTAAGCACAATATAACTAAATAATAAAAACAAATCTAAGTAAGATTTGTTGCGTCATCATCGCCATCATTCTGATCCAACAAATAGTCATCATCATGAGTAGTATCAGCAATAGTAGCAGTATCTCTGGGATGTAATGGCGGAGGAGGAGGATTTGTGGCAGCAGTAGGCTATAGATGAGCTAGAAGAGCTAGCCCAGTGTGTTATGACACCATCTGCAGTCACTCCTTTATACTCTGCATCTGAGCATCAATAGTCCTCATCCTCTCATTTGCTCGCCTATCCACCTCTCGTTTAATGTCCTCGGCTGAAGGGGGTGTGGCAGAAGAAGTACTAGCACTGGACTGTCCATAAATTCAGTAAATTCCATATAAATTACAAAAATAATAAATTACAGAAATATACACAATTACATAAAAAATAAATTACAGAAATAAAAAATACATACATATTCCATATATACAACATTATACAAATTCTCAAAAATTCAACTAAAATATTCTCAATACACACAAAAAATTAAAAAAAAATACATACATATTCCATATATTCCCAAATAATTACAAAAATTATAAAAAAACACAATATTATACAAATTTCAAATAATCAACAAAAAAATTCCAAACAAATTACACAATTAACAAAACATATTACAAAAAAATTAACAAAGTACACAAAATAACATTAACAAAATATATATCAAAAAAATTAACAAATTAAAATACACAAATTAACATATACATATATCAAAAAAATTAACAAATTAACAAAACATTCACATTACAAAATTAACAAAAATAAAATTAATTTATACTAAACTAAAATTCATACTAAAATAAAATTCATAAAAATTCTAAAAAATTCAACAACAAAATTCTCAATTTCAACATAAAAACCATAATAACACAAAATTTGTATAATGCTTAAAAAAAAGAAAATTAATGTAACCAAAAAATTTACAGAAATAAACAAAAATAATAACCCTATACATAATTAAAAATATTACAGAATTTGAAAAAAAAAATCAATAAAAATAAAAAACACCTCCCAAATCACCGAATGACATAAAACCCAACAAAACCCAAAATCAATTTCACTCTCCAAATTCATAACAAAAATCAATTTCAAAACAAAACTCAATGCTTAATTTCAGCCCATCAAACCAAAACTGATAGAAAAATTAAAATAAAATTATCAAAACAATATAAACCAATAACTAAAAAACTAAATTATCAAAACATTACACTAATAAATTAAACTAATAATATCAAAATATATAACTTACCAGGAATTGAGAAGAGAACGGTGGCAAGAGAGCGCAGAGAATGGCGACAGAGGGCTGGAGCACGGCGGCAGAGCAGAGAGAGCAAGAAAGAAGAAAAGAAAGAAGACAGGAACAGATACGATATATTAATTTTGTTACCGACAGACTACCACGTGGCATTATTGATTTTGTAGGTAAATCTATTAGCACGTGGTTTTACTTAAGTTCTATTTATTGATGGCAGTCTATCGGTAACAAAATTAATGCGTGCTAAATTTTTGCACTTGACTTTTGGGATACTTACTAACGAAAAATTTTCGTCGGTAAATGGTTACTTAACATTCGGCAAAAACTTGAGTCACTTCTTCACGCCAGATATTTTCGACGAACATGTTTCATTGGTAAATACCGACAATCGTCCATCGGCAAATTAATTTAATTTTTTCCACAACCTGCTGTTAATGGTCTGTCGGTAATTACCGACGGTTACTTTTTATTGGTAATGTCCGACGGTAATTTAGCAGTTTCTTGTAGTGATAATTTTTAAAAATTTGTAATAACTAAATATGATAAAAAAAAAGGGAGGCGATATTGGCAATCTCAAAATTTTTTTTAGCACTCCTACTATTATTTTTACCTCTATAATTAATTATAATGCCCTCTTATCCTCCTTATGTATATATTTAGAAATTTTTTCAAAATAAATTTTAGTATTCTATAAAAAAAATTTATTGATCTTATAAACCATTTTTAACTTTCTAAAAGTAGAAGATTCTTAAGTAATCTCCTTATTATATTAATTTTTTTTAATATATTAAACTCTTTCAAACACAAATATGTTATGTTATATTAGCTTTATTATTTTTATATTATAAATAAAATAAAAAAATAATATTTTTAAATAAAAAATGTTACACTATTATTTTTTATAAGCTAAATAATAAATTTAAAAGTACAAATACCAATAAAAATATTTTAAAATTTTATTAATAAATATTCTAGTAAAAATTTATTTATAATATCACCGCTTTTTTTTTTTTTTTTTTTTTTTTTTTTTTAAATTAGAAGAAAATTGTGTTAAGAAAAAAAATATATCACCACTATTTACCATTAATATTATTTTGATTAAACATTTAAAAATAAAATTATTTTTCAAAGTGTAATGTTGAACTAAAAGAAATTGTGTCTCGGAAAATTAAAATGTATTAAAAAAAGATTTTTCCCTCTTATTTGTAGGATTTAATAAAAAATAAATATAAAAATTAATAAATAATATTTTACTTTTAGAAATTTGAAAGTGATTTAAATATGGAATGCTAATTTATTTTTCAGAAGTTTTCTTAAAGTGATAAGAGGACATTATAATCAATTAAAAAGATAAAAATAATAATAGAAGAGCTAAAAATCTTTTGGAAAGTGCCAATATCCCCTAAAGTAATTATATATAACTTTAAATGTAATATACCGAATATTCATGCATGAACTTCTATGTGATAATATGTGTAATTATGTGTAAAACATGAGCTAAATTTATTTTATGCTATGATAGAATTGGGTTAGTGGAAAGTGAGTCCCATTTTCCAATAACACCTTATTTCATATATTTGCTTATGTCTAGGTTCATTGAACCTAGACACTTGCTATCATTTTCATTTCATCTTCAAAAGCTCACTAAAGCAAGAGACAAAAGCTCTATTCTTCTTTCTTCTTCATCATTCTTCTTCTTCTTTTCTTCTCCATTAGCAAGATTGAATCACCATCAAAGAAAAGTTTCAAAGGTAATGATCTAAATCATTTTCCTTCATCTAGATCTTGTATTATATGCTTGTTGCTTTGAGGGAGTTTTTCTTCTTCTCCTCTTTTCTTTTGATTTACCCAAATGGGTTTCTAGAAAAGGAATTCCTTGAGAAAAATGTCATTGAATGATAATTTGTAAACATGAATTGGGGGATGTTGAGTGTATGAAAATTGATTTTCAATAGAAGATATCAAACTTTCCTATTTTTTATGATAATGGGTTTGATCTAATGGGCTTTTAGAATCCTTTGTTGATTCTATATTTTGATTGATGATAAGAGTTAAGTTATAAGTCATTTGTATGATATAAAAGTTGATTTTTATGGATTTAGTTTTGGGTATGAGTAAATGGCTCTTCTTCCTTTAACCAATTGAGGATTTCTCGAAAATCCTACCCAAAAGCATGGTACGGGCAAGGGTACGCCCGTACCCTTAGGTGTATCATTGCTTCTGGAATGCCCCCTTAGGGTACGGGCAGGGGTACGCCCGTACCTCTAGGCATACCCTAGCTATTGGAAAATTTTCTAAATGGTACGGGCAGAGGTATGCCCGTACCCTTAGGCGTACCATTTATGGGTGATAAATTTCAGCACACTTCTATTTTTATAGCTAGCATACTAAATTGATAGATGTATAAGACTTAGATGAGTTATGATTGGAAGGAATTGAATTGTTGATATTTCTATTTGGATTTTCTATAAATTCTCATAGAGATTCAAGAAGAGTTGATGATGAAGGTTGTAATCATCACATTTGCTTGCTTTAGAGATTGATTCAAGATTATTTTAGATATAGCATTGTCAAGGTGAGTGATACTTATACTATTATGATTGTGTTTTGAACCATGAGGCATAATTGCCTAATTCCTTCATGAACTACAAACGTTTATTGATTACGTGTAAATATCCTTTTTGTGATATTAACTTCATTGTATTCATGAACCATGATTGAACCAAGACCATGCTTATTGTCTGACTATGATATGAACCTCTAAAGAACCAATGCATGACTATGATCCATGATTCATGATCCCTTTTGTATAAATATCCATGACCATGAACCCAAGCAGAAAATCTCAACTCTGATGTGGGGCAAGACATTAGGCATTGTGCACAATGTACTCCGTTAGATAGAGCAAAGTATCTAAGCTCTAGCTAGGAAGGGCTATGGTGTTCTAGCCGTGAGATCTGATCAATCTTGTGCAGAGATGAGGGTATGCTTCATTAAGAAGAGCCTCTACCTCTAATGATTCATGATTGAATATGTTCTATGTCTCAGTTCTTGGTAACGCCTAAATGACATATACTCATTCTTATGGGGAACGTTAAGACTTATGAATCTCTATTCAAGTTATTGTTATTTTTGCTAAACATGACATGTACATGATAAATGAAACCCATGAACTATTACTATTGTATGAACCCTATGAACTATTGTTATTGCATGAATTATGAACTTTTCTTGTGAGCCATCCTTGAATCACCAAGCCTCACAAGTATAGTAGTATAATCATTACTCACTGCTTTATCTCATTAGTGATTCTATTTTTCAGGTGAGCTATAGTTTATCAGTTAAGTTTCCAAGGCATTCTTCTTCTCCAGTCCTCGAAAACTTTGGTGATCAATGTAAAGCTCAATTCCTTTATTTTGATTAATTGTATAGATAATGACGATTCAAACCTTTAGATGCTTCATAGTAAATGTATGAATGATAAGTGTATTGAAGGTACATGTAATGAAGGAATATTCTTTTAGTCTTTAAGACATTGACCTATGAATGGCATGATATGTAAGATTAACTAAGATGTGATCATTGATGAATATACGAATCATGAATGATATTGATGAGTATGAATGAGCATGATTGTTAGGTTTAGATCTTGAGAAATTTTATGAGATTGGATTGTAGGATATTGATAGATGATTGTATGTCAAGGTTCCTACGGGTTTTTGGTGGCCTTATGCCTACCTATGCCCTATGATCGTCGCGGCTCGAAAGTCGGGTCGTGACAAGGTTGGTATCAGAGTATATGCTAAAGTCTAGAGTAGACTCTAATAAGTTATCTGAGTTGTATAGTATAAGAATTACCATGAAGTATAGGAAATTCCTCATGTCAATTGAAGTCATCGTTATACGAAATTATGCGTTATCCTTATGTGTTAAGAATTCTTATATAAGTTTACATGTTATCGTATAGATGCCACCAAGAAAAGGATGACATCCTCTTCATAAGGGACCACTTCGTCCCGGAAGGAGAGCGGCATCCGATGTTGCATCTATCCATGATGAACCACCTAGAAATAGGCGAAGAGTTGAATAAGATAAAAATGATTATGTGTCACCTCCTCAAGTAGATCCTATTGAACTCTTGAGGGAGGAGATAAGGCAATTGAGGGAGGAAAATCAAGCTTTGAGGGAAGCTCAACAAGTCCCTCAACCTCCTCCACCTCTACCAGTCGTACCAAGGGCACCTAGGGAGGTAAGGGCTCCTCCTTCTCCGCTAGTGCCTATACCGGATAAAGGGGAGAGAACAGTACTTGATGATGGTGGGGTTTCTATCCAATATTTCAAGAGACTAAAGCCTCCAGAGTTTGCTGGGGAAGATGCAGAGGAACCTCAAGAATTTCTTGAGAAGATGGATAAGCTAGTCTGTAGATTGCCCTATTCAGATGCAAAGGTAATAGAATTGGTGGGTCTCCAATTGGACAAGGAAGCATGGCAATGGTACTTAAGGGATGTGGAAGAGAGGGTTTACAGTGAGAATCCTCCTACACGGGTTATGTTTAAGCAAGAACTTATAGACCAGTTCTTAGCTGAAGGGGAACTACAAAATAGGGCTCTACAGTTTGAGCAGCTAAGGAAAACTTTAGAGCCCTATTCTGAAGGGGAACGACATAATAGAGACTGACGGTGCCGGCGTATGCTAAGGAGTTTAATAGACTTAGCAAGTTTGCTCCCTATATTGTTCCTACAGAGGCAAGCAAAGTAGAAAGGTTTAGAATGGGATTGATCACTCCACTATACAATGCCTTTCTTTCAATGGAATTACCTACCTTGGCTAAGCTGATTGATAAAGCCAAAATGATGGAGGCTAGACACAAGATCGATAGAGCTACAAGGGTAGAAAGAGAACAGAAGAACAAGAATAAGAATAGGGGACAAGGAAGTCAAGGTAAGTAAGGGGGAAACAGTATGCAAGTCCATGTATCTGAAGCTCCAGTTTCATCTACGGTGCATAGCCTACCAAGAGGGGGAGGCCAAGGTAGGGTCCGAACCCCTAGTAATTCTGTGGCTTCAGCACCAGTGAGCTACAGTGCATCAATGACTTCATATCAGGATTTCACAAATCCCACTTGTTCTAAGTTTGGGAAGAGGCATGCGGGTACTTGTAGGTTTACCTCGGGTGCATGTTTAGCTTGTGGTCAGATGGGCCATTACATCAAGGACTGTCTTGAGAGGAAGGTACAACATAGCATACCTGCAGCCTCACAGCCTTTCATTCAGATGCCTAGGTAAGAAGCAAGGGGTAATTATGGTCGTGGAAGGGAAATAGGCCAATCAATGGGTACAAGACCTACTGCAGCAGACAAGGGAAAATGAAGGGTATTTGCAGTGAACCAACAAGAAGCCAGAGCAGCTAACACTACAGTGACATGTATTATTCCTATCCAAGGCATTCATGCACGTGTCTTATTTAATTATGGTGCCACACATTCTTTTGTATCTTCATGTTTTGCAAGAAAGATAGGAAAGAATAGAGAGAGAATGCAAGTTCCCCTAGAAGTATCTACTCCCCTAGGTGAAGTGATAGATGTACATCATGAATATTTTACATATGTGGTAGAGATTGACGGGAGAAAGCTTCCGAGTAATTTGATTGAATTAGAAGTGTTGGAGTTCGATATTATTCTTAGCATGGATTGGTTGTCTTAACACCATGCACACATTGCTTGTCATGAGAAGAAGATCGAGTTCAAGAAAGATGGGAAAGATGCATTTGTGTATCAAGGGGATAAAAGTGATGTCCCTTCTAATCTCATATCTGTTATTGGAGCAAGAATATTGTTGAAGAAAGGATGTAAGGGTTATTTAGCATATGTTGTGGACACACGCAACACTCCTACTGAGGTTCATCAAATAATGGTAGTTAGTGAGTTTCCAGATGTGTTTCCTGATGAGTTGCTGAAATTTTCACCGGAGAGGGAAATAGAGTTCAATATTGAACTTCTTCCAAGCACGCAACCAGTGTCTATTCCTCCTTATTGAATGGCACCCACAGAATTGAAAAAGTTGAAAGCACAGTTGCAAGATCTATTGGACAAAGGGTTCATTAGACCGAGTAGTTCACCATGGGGTGCACCGGTCCTCTTTGTGAAAAAGAAGGATGGTTCCATGAGGCTTTGCATCGATTATCAACAGTTGAATAAGCTAACTATCAAGAACATGTATCATTTGCTAAGGATTGATGACTTGTTTGATCAGTTACAAGGTGCAAGTTGTTTCTCCAAGATTGACCTCATATCGGGCTATCATCAACTCAAGATCAATAATGAGGACATTTGCAAGACTGCCTTTAAAACAAGATATGGCCATTATGAGTTCACGGTGTTGCCTTTAGGCTTAACCAATGCTCCTGCGACTTTTATGGATTTAATGAACCGGGTGTTCAAGTCTTTCTTGGATAAATTTGTGATAGTCTTCATCGATGATATCTTTATTTACTCCAAGAACAAAGAAGAACACGAAGAGCATTTGAAAATTGCCTTGCAGACATTGAGGGAGCATAAATTGTACGCTAAACTGTCGAAGTGTGAGTTTTGGTTCGATTGTGTTTACTTCCTAGGACATGTGGTTAGTAAGGAGGGAACCAAAGTTGACCCGAAGAAGATTGAAGCAGTGTCAAGTTGGCCTAGACCGATAAATGTGACAGAGGTCCATAGTTTCCTTGGTTTGGCAGGTTGTTATAGGAGAGTTGTCAAAGATTTCTCCAAGATAGCCTCTCCAATGACCAAGTTAATTAGGAAGAAAGTGAGTTCATTTGGGATGATGACTGTGAGAAGAGTTTTCAACAACTTAAAACATGTCTCACTACAGTTCCAGTGCTTGCATTACCAGAAGGAACATAAGGGTATGCAATCTACTATGATACTTCAAGAGTAGGATTGGGATATGTCCTTATGCAACACGGGAAAGTCATTGTATATGCTTCGAGACAGTTGAAGAAGCATGAAATGAATTATCCCACTCATGACTTGGAAATGGCAACGATGATTTTTGCTCTCAAGATATGGAGGCATTATCTCTATGGTGAGAAGTGTGAAATATACAAAAATCACAAGAGTCTCTAGTACATCTTGAAACAAAGAGATCTGAATCTAAGGCAAAGAAGATGGGTGGAGTTGCTAAAGGATTATGACTATCAGATTCATTACCATCCGGGCAAAGCTAATGTTGTTGCGGATGCTTTGAGTCGAAAATCAATGGGAAGCCTATCTCACATTGCATCGGGGAAGAAGCCACTAGTTAAATAGTTGAAAGAATTGTTCAATAAGGGGTTGAAATTGGAGATTTTCGAATCTCAAGTGCTTATGGCACACTTTCAAGTGAGGCCCATGTTGATTGATGAGATAAAGGCATTACAAGACAGTGATTCTTCACTGGTTAAGTTGAAGAAAGAAGTGCAATCAGGTCAAGCAGTAGAATTCCAGTTGAAAGAGAATGTATTGATGCAAAGGAATCAGTTATGTGTACCGAATGTGGATGAGCTTAAAGAGAGGATAATGAAAGAGGCACATCAAGCTCCATATAGTATTCATATAGGTGCAACCAAGATGTATCATGACTTGAGAGATTGTTATTGATGGCTTTGTATGAAGAAAGATATTGCTATCTTTGTCTTCTTGCTTGACATGTCAACAAGTAAAGTTTGAGCATCAGAAATCTTCAGGTCTTCTGCAAGAGATCCAATTGCCAGAATGGAAATGGGAATGAATCACAATGGATTTCGTAGTTGGATTACTAAGGACATCGAGGGGTTATAATTCTGTTTGGGTGATTGTGATTGACTAAGTCAGCCCATTTTCTAGAAGTAAAGACTACATACACTGCAACTCAATATGCTCAGTTGTATTTGGACAAGATTGTGAGCTTACATAGAGTGCCAATATCCATCATCTCGGATAGAGGTACTCAATTCACATCTAGATTCTGGCAAAAGTTACAAGAAGCATTGGGCACACAACTGAATTTCAGTACTGCTTTTCACCCACAAACGGATGGACAATCCGAATGAACCATACAAACATTGGAAGAAATGTTATGCATGTGTGTGCTTGAC
>CATKHJ010530527.1:0-14585 GCA_949750685.1 Vernicia montana
TAATTTTATTAACTTTAAATTTCACAAATATTAAATTTTCTCCAAATAGTTTAAAAAATATTTATACAAAAATAAAAATTAATACGTAGGTGCATAGATATTAATTTTTTATTTTTAATATCACTTGACAAAAATCTTAAACTATAGACAGAAGGTTTTATATGTACCATTTTGAAAAGGCTAAGGATCTAATGGGATAAAAAAAAAATATTAAGGACTCACTTGAACATCAGGTCAAAGGAGAGGAGTTTATATGTGCCATTTTAAAAAGATTAAGAATCTAATGGGATCAAAAAAAATATTAAGAGCTCACTTGAGTATGAATACAAAGGAGATGATCCTATTTGTACCTTTAGTTTTGGAAAAAATCCAACATAAGCGTAACAACAACCAATCTTGTACAACTTGCCCTTCCCAAATAAAAAACTGAAAACCTCAATCAACTTCTTGTAATCCACCAAGCACAACAAAGTACAAACCCAACAATACTGGCCACAAACAAATTAATGGGGAGAAATTATTTTTACAGTAAAATTATAGTTATTACTTATTATTATTATTATTATTATTATGAAAGGGAAGAAAGATGAGAGAAGGAGAAAAGGGAAGAAAGGGAAGAGAGAAGAGAATGGATGGATTGATGGTGATGGTGATGGTGATGGTGATGGTATGTAGAGGGATATTTTAATATTTAAAATTATTATTTTTTAACTGAAAAATATAAAAAAAAATGAACAGAATAATTATTTTGTTTAATAAAATGAAATATGAAAAATTATTTAATTAGTTTATTAAAATGAGATATTATTTCATTAATTAGGTTAAAATTCATAGACCAAATTATATTTTGCCCTCAAAATAAAGGAACAAACTTTCATCACTAGACTAATACCAAATTAGGAGATCATTGTTTAAATCTTGACGTTTTCTTGAAAAATTTTGTGATATATGAAAAAATAATAATTGAATGTTTATCTAATAATTTAACAATTATAAATAGAAATAGAAATATCAACTATATATATATTATTTAAACGACAACAAACATAATATTAGCATTTGGATTGTGATATGTCAGTCGGTGAAGAATCATAATCTAACAATCCATAATCCCTTTAATTAGGAAAATCCTTAATTAATTTTTTTCCTTCTGTTGTCTTATTAGATCATTCAACATCTAGTGTGCATATAATCAAATGTTATTAATTATGTGATTGTGAAATGATTTAGATATAATCAGTTAAAAAATGATTTTTTAAAAATTATAAGCTAATTAATTTAAACATTGTATTTCACATTCGTTATTGATTTATACTTTTTTAGATGATTAATTATTTTTTTAATATATACTTGGGATAGGTTCATTGGTTAAAATAACACTAAAAACTTTTCTCTCGCCTCTCTCTAAAAACTTTTCCTCCCTTTCTTAGGTTTCATCTGAGTAACTCTCCGGTGGCTCTAGCCACCGGATGGGAAACTCGATTTTAGTTGGTAGGAATTTTCCCTTTATATTTTTGATCTTGAATAATGATTCTCTACCCACTTTTGGAGTTTTTTTGCTTCCCGATTTTTTTGGGATTTATGTTCTTTGGAGTAAGCTTCTACATGGAGGTTTCGTCCTCTCTCTCTTCAGTGTAAATCGGTTCCTCCAACCACCAATCTGGTATAACAAGGTTTTCAATTCTGAAGGAAGGTGGAAGGAAGTAATTTTAGCTCGCTCAGGGTTGGAAATTTATAGATCTATAGGTTTTCATTCCAATCTAGTGATTTTTATAAGTTTCTAAACCTGTGGTAGAGAACTGAGATTCTCATGGTGCAGCCATAACAGAGAGAGGGGTTTTATTCTTTATCTTGTTTATGTAGTTTCTGAGTTTGATTGGTGTTTGCAGGATTCAAATGAAATTCAGTGGTACAATAATATCAGGAGAAGCCCGGCTACATATTCCCTTCTGGTGGGGGCATTCTCTACTTCCCAGTCTCTGTTGTCAGTGGCGGTGATGGCAGAAAAAACGGTGGCGTTAGGAGTTGCTGGAAGTTTTGAGAGATGTCAGGGACATATATGGCATTCAGAAATTATATTGAGTATTGGTATCCACAGACTCTTGCTCTGTGTTCAACTTGGGCTTGAAGCCCTTTGTTTTAAATTATATTATGGGTAGCTTATGTTGGGACTGTTTATCCTGTGTATTGATTGATAATTGGACTTTCTTAGTAAATGATATTTGTAATTGTAATCATTGGGCTTCATACCCTCCTTAATGAAATGGTAGATTTTTCCTTGGCAAAAAAAAGAAGAAAAAAAAGATAGGTTCATTAGTTTGATGTATAAGATAAATCTATGTACTTAATGTATGCAAAAATTTTCCCTTTAAATATACCAATTTCCAAATGTGAGGATATTTTTATTACGTTTGAAAAAAAAATTACATATGGAGCAATGGAGAAGAAAGAATTAATTTAGATAATATTAAAAAGGGTTTAATTCGTTAGTTAATTGATTAATTAATTATAATCATGCTTGGAATATGCCTATAAATATCTTTAAGAGTATATAATTTCATGGTAATAGTGCTAAAAGAATGAGGTAGCCATAGATTTAGGTTTGGGAAATGTAAAATTATCGAACGAAGAGTTTTAAGAAATTTACTTTACTACTATAGAGACAGCCAAATTAGGACTTTAATTAATGTATACTCTTTTAAGAGCTTATGCTTATTGCTTAATTAATAATTAGTTAGGTTTTGGATTGTTAAAAAGAAAGGGTAAAAGTTAAAAAAGGGTGGGGGGTGACTAGCCTAGGTGCTTTCAATTTCTCATTAATTTTAAATGTGTAACTAAAAGAGATTAATCTCGATAATTAATTACCAAAAAATGAAAAAGATTAATTTTTGTGTGCTTACATATAAAATTAAATAAGAATAAGAAATTCATAACATTTTTATTTTTCCATTATGAAAACGGATTACATAATTTTGAATTCTTTCATATTTAGTGTTAGAAGATAAGTATTAATTTGATAATTGAATTATTAATATATTTAATATTTTGATTTTATCATACTACTATATATATTTTGATTCAAATTAGAGGGGAAAAAAATAAAAGAGAAAGTGAGAGAATTTGTCTCATGATATTCCTTTTTTGAGGGTATGCCTTCCTATAGTTTGCTCTCCTTTTAAGTTCATAGCTCCTCCTACCATGATGTAGCCATTTAATATCACTTAATTAATTTCACCATGTTAGTGAGTGAAAAATTTTAAATCTAATTTTAATAGAGTATTTTTAAAAATTATGAAATTATCAAAATTTATAGAATTAAAATTTTAATTTTTTTTATTATTGCAAATTTGTATAATCTTTCTCATTTGAAATATACATAATAATTAAAATAATAAAATTAAATAATCACAACACTCTTACCATTAATTTAAAACATTAACTAGCGGATTATCCGTTTTATCATCTATATAGTTAATACTCTTTTTATTTTAAAATATTTGTCAATTTAATTTTTTTTATTTTAAAATATTTTTTATTTTAAGATTTCAAGAAAATATTTATTTTTTTATTAATTTTATTCTTATTTATTTTTTCACTAAATATTTGTATTTATTATTTTTATTTTTCTAATTGAAAATTAACAAAGAATATTTTAATATTTTTATTTTAAAATTGAGATAATTTAATATTTTTTTTAATTTATGTATTGAAATATTAAACCATAGATATTGTCAAACAAAAAAGTATGAAAAGAAGTAAAAGAAAAGAAAACCCAATGGAAACTCATTAATGCAAAGGTTTTAGAAGTAGTTAAACACATGCATCAATATTTACTCTTCTTGAGATGTGGCAATAATATTTGGCAAAAAAAAAAAAAAGAGAGAGAGATGTGGCAATAATAATTAATAAACCTACTCAATTAAAAATAAAAAAAAAAAAAAAAAAACAACCATTTCAGGGTTGTTGGTATCAATTTTTTTCTAGTTTTTTATTTTTGTTTTCCTATATCAAAAGTTTGGATTTTAGAAAAGGAATGATGAAATAATAAAGCAAAATTATTTTTTATAACTTTTCATAATTGTGACAATTTATTTTTCTATTTTTAAACACCGAATAACAAAAGTTAATATTTTTTTAACAATAAATTTGTATTATATAATTAAAAATCAAAATCAAAATCAACAATGATAATATTAAATCAGCTCTTAATTTATAAATTTCTGAGGCATTAACATAATTATGGGTTACAAGTCACAACCAACCAAATGACTAATCTTTGCTAGGTTGCAATAATCCAGTTATGTTTTCTTTATATGGATATGTATAATTAAGAATAAGATTTACATAATATCCTCTCTATATTTTACTTCTCTTTGTACCTATGCTGTACCCCTTTTATCTAAATTAATAGAACTATATCTATATATATATAGAACTCAAATGTAATTAATTACTGCCAGATCAAGCAATGGAGCTGGAGCATATCATTTAAGTTGTCAGCTTTCTTATTAATTATTTGATGGTATCCAATTAACATGCAAATTAATTTTTAAAAAAATCTTAAAAGTTAATTTGATTAATAAGAAAATTTATTCCTATTATTTGTGATTTAATGTTAAATTTTTTAAATTAATATTTAAGATATAACTTTTGAATACATAAATAGAGTGTGGAGATGTATTTTAGTCTTGTTTTAAGTGAAAATTCAATCTCGATTGACGTGTATAATACTCTAATAAAAAAGAAAATCTTTAAAAATCATACTCCCTCCATTTTATATTAAATAACGTTTCAGAGATTTTATCTTTTTTCACAATATATGACGTTTTAGAATATCAATAGAGCATTTATTTACTTTCTTCCATTTTTAATTTTCATTAAATACATTCTTTAAAATTTAAAGAAAATACATAATGAGAGTAATTTAATATTTTTTTCACTAATTAAAGAGAATTAATTAGCTTTTTAATATTTGTGCATACCTCCAAAACGTCATCTAATATGAAATGAATAGAGTACTTCTAAGTCACAAAATCCAAACATCATATATTAATTAAATATTTAATATCCTTCTTTATGTTTAATTAGGCTATCTATATATGAATTAATGCACATATAAATATTAAAGCATATAAAGTATTCTACTAATTAATACATACAGTCGCAGTTTTTCAAAATCAACTATATGGCAATTAGATGTTTTATTGAACATTTGCAACCTACGAATCAATTTACTCTTATTAAAGTAGTTGATTCTATGTCAGAGCTTTTTTTATTGAAATTTGTATTCAGCTACTGATGATTAAAGAAATTAATTTTATTTAAAAAAAATTAATACATGTGCATAAATAATAATAGAATACAATTGAACACATGCAAGAGAAAATTAAAATTATAGATTTGTAGTGTATGCTGAATTGGTAATACTATAATAATATTATTGGAATATTATTTTTATATTTAATTTACTAAATTGATTAAGAAGATCTAACAAGATTTGGCAGTGTTAATTATATGTTCTTTTTTTTTTCTTTTTTTTTTTTTTTTTTCTATATGATGAATATTAAAAAAAAAATAAATAAGGCAATTGACATATGGAAAAATTTGACTGGATACACACAATAAAAAAAAAAAAATTTAAAACAGATGGGAGTTGGCTCTCCCAACCAAAATCAGTTGAGCATATACTTCACACTTTTTTTAAAATTTTATTATTATAAATTAAAAAGGGGAAACCATTTTGCAATTGCTAAATATACCCAACTACTATACTCATAGCAACTTTATTAATGCAATAATTAATAATGAGGCTACATCCTCACTTACTATTTGCTATAATCTTGTTTGGGATAACAATATCAAACACACACACTAATATAATAAACTAATATGAAATTTGTGGGTTTGAGTTATGTATTATTGTATTCATGTTGATTTCGTATCAACTCGATAGTGATACGAAAATAATCGTTTCGTGTCACGGATTAACCCGTTAACTCAAAATGACACGTTTAATCCATTAATAATTACGTGTTATGTTGTGTTAATACATTTAACCTAATATATTTTATGATTTTTAAAATATGTATATATAAATATTACTTTTAATCTTTTTTATAAATTTATATGTAATTATATTTTATGTAATAATATAAATTAATAAGAGTTAATTTAGTAAATTTAATAATTTTTAAATATTAAAATAAAAAATTAATTAATTTAAAATTTTAAACGTATTATTCGTGTTATGTTATGTTACCAATTAATTAAATGAATCGTATTGGTGTTTAAATTTTTAAAACGATAAACTAATATATCGTAATTGTGTTGATCTTTATCGTGTTATAGATATAAATCAACACAATTCACTAATACGAATTGTTACTCTAATCTAATTTAAACAATAATTAAATTAATGTATTTATTTTTTAATAAATTTCCCATTATCACATTTTCTTTTTGGTGGTTTGACTTTTCAACTATACAGTCAGAAAAATTAAATGGGCACAGTTGATGCAATTGCAACAAGGAAAATGGCCAATGGTATCATTAGCATTAACACACACACACACACACACACACACACACACACACACACATATATATATATATATATATATATATATATATTAAAAAAACTAAAGGCATAATAAGATTATATTAATATGAAAATTTAAATTACACATTAATTAAGTGAATTGTGTTGGTATTTAAATTTTTAATATGATAAATTAATATGTCATGATTGTATTGATCTTTATCGTGTTATAAGTATAAATCAACACGATTCATTAATATGAATTGCCACCCTAATGTGATTTAATTAATAATTAAATTAATATATTTATTTTTTAATAAACTTCCCATTATCACATTTTCTTTTTGGTGGTTTGACTTGTCAACTACAAAGTCAGAAAAATTAAATGGGCACAGTTGATGCAATTGCAACAAGGAAAATGGCTAATGGTATCATTAGCATTATATATATATATATATATATATATATATATATATATATATATATATATATATATATATATATATATTCCTACTTATATTATATTATATATTCCTTAAATAACAATATATGCAAACCTTAAAAAAATAAGTAAAATACGTATATATTGCTTAATTAATACCTATTATTATATGCTAGGCTTGCCCCTAAGGATTATTACTCACTAAAATTATGAAACACCATAATTTTTTTTATCACAAAATTTTATATATCTAGTATAAATTTAAATAAAATCAAACCAATAACCAATTAATTGGATGAAGGAAAAATTAGGCATAGAAACTTTGGGCTGGTTTGGTACACCTTGAAATCAGAATTCAAATGAAATAGGCTTTTAAAATCTAACATATCTATTTTTAAATTTAATTTTTAAATAATTAAATAAAATTTATTAATTAAATTAATAACTATACTTACAAATATATGTCATTTCAATAAAAATTAGAGTTATTGAAATTATTCAAATGTAAAAATAAAAAAAAATAAAAAAAAAACTTTAGATTATTTATGTATCAAAACAAAAAATGAAATCCTATCCTTGAAATAAAATTTTATTCTCAATCTTATGATATACCAAATATATTAATAGAGTATAGAGAATAATAGAAAGATATACCTTATTTTATTCATAAATCTAACAAAATCACAAGAAAAGAAAATCATCTTGATTTTACAGCCTAAGTTTTTCAAAAGAGGGTTCTTCTCCTTGAAGTTTTCCCTCTTAATCTCATCTTTTTAAAATTTACAAAGAGGGATGTGGAGGCTATATCTTAGCTTCCATCAGTAGGAGTGGGTCAAGAAGACAAATTTATTTGACATTATGATAGTAAGCGGTGATATTCTGTCAAATCGGGTTATCATTTTCTTATGAACTTAGATAGAGAGGGTACTCAGGTTGATGGTGTGTCCTAGTGGACTCGATTTTGGAAATTACTCTTGCCTTCAAAAGTTAAGCAATGTCTATGAAAAATTTGTGTTAATGCCATTCCCACTAGAGATAATTTATATCTACGGGGTATGAATGTGTCGAATGAGTGTGTGCTTTGTGGTGCTTATACGGAACATTCTATGCACTTATTTTTGGTCTGTCCTTTCGCAATTTCATGTTGGGTTATTTTGGGTGGTCCGGTTCCTTATGCACATGTCAATTCTTTGTTTGAATGGTTGGGTTTGCTTTTGGAAAGAGAATCTAATGAGTTTGTAATCAATTGCTGCTTGATTGTATGGGCAATATAGGGACAACGTAATCCCATGTAGACAATAACTTCGTGTATGAATTTCTTTCAGGGATGGTGTTTTGCTCAGGCCACGAATCCAGTACCAAACACATCTAACCATGCAGCTGGAGCTTCACGATGGTTTTGTCCAGTAGCTCCATTTGTTAAATGTAATGTTGATGCATCGGTATCTACTCAAGAGAGACTCACAGTTATTGGTCTTGTTGTTCAAAATTGCAATGGTGATTTTCTCTATGGTTTTGTTAAGCGTTTTGTTGGTATATATCATCCGAATGAAGCAGAGGCATTGGGGTTATTATAGGCTCTTAGGCTATTAAATTCTCTTAGTTTTTATAATGTTGTGATAAAAATGGATACAAAAGGGGTTGTTGATAGCCTATATTCCTCACAAGCGGATGATTCTAAGTTTGTAATTATTTTTCAGTCTTGTAGGTTTTTGTTAAACAATATGTTCAATGTTACTATTTCTTTTGTTAGGAGATAAGCAAATGTGGTCGCCCATTGCTCAAGTGGCCCGTTCCCATGCTAGTCTCGTCCTTTAGCAAGAGGTTCCTAATTTTGTTAGAGCTCTTTTACCTTTGGATATTTTACGTGATTAATAAAGCTTTTGTTTGGTCAAAAAAAATATATCATAAAATTTTTAACAAATAATTAACACTGCAAATTTAAATAAATAAAAAAAAAATATGGTTCAACCATATACGTGGAGGGTGTGTACAGAAAATCTAAAGATAAACTATATTGAATAATTTAAAAAAAATATATATATTTATTTACTTCTTTTTAAGTAATAAATCTCATATCGAATAATGATAAAATATATAAATAACTTACAAGTGATTTTTTGAACATAAATCTCAAAATTTAGCCTATTTAAATATAAAACTCTAATATCATATTAAAATTTATAAATTACTACATACATAGACTTATAAGTTGGCAAAACAAATACTGATAATAGCACTTAATTATACATAATAAGTAAGTCTCAAGAGTGAGACTGATGAGAAACATTGGGACACATTCAATTGGTTTAAAGTTGAAACAAAACCCAAATTATATTAATCTTTTCCCTCTTTCACACATAAACAGTCTTTATTACATATATAATAAGTTTTAAAACTAAATTATTCTTATTATATCCAAAGGAAATAGCAAGAGCCTTTCAATCATAAATCATAATCAACACATGGAAATAAAAGTGGCACGTGCTTGGGACAAGGAGATCATAAATTGATAAGCCTTTCGAACTTTTGTAACCTTATAATTGACAAACAACCCCCAAACAGTACTCTGAATCTGTAACCAACTTACAGTAGTCTTTAAGAGGTGGGCTCGACATTGTTGAAAAAATTATAATTATTTTTTCTTTTGAATAAATATTTTATTTTGAATTTTAGGGAATGATAATATATTTATATAGGTGATATAAAATTGTGGTGTGGGACAAAAATAATATAACCATAGATAATATCTGGATAGATGGATTAATTGTGAAAATAAATTATCAATTTTAAGTATGAACATGTGATATGCATTTACATTGTTGTTGGTGTTATTTTCTTCCTTTGTCCCCATAAACGTTTTTGTGGCCTTTATTAAAAAAAAAAAAAAAAAAATCTAAGAGTGTAAAAATATAATTTGATTGGTTTTCTCATCCCTTTTAAGAATGTAGAATGTGAGAGATCTCATATTCGAATTTTTCAAATCACAAAGAGATGTTAAAGGAGATAGTTATTTTCTGTTGTGTAACTTATTTCGACTCATTGAACTTTTTTTATTATTATTATATATATTATCGAAGCATTTGAAAATTTAAAAAAAAAAAACATATAAAATTCCACATATTCAACTAAAGGATAAGTATATATTAAAATTATCGAAGCATTTGAAAATTTTTAAAAAAAAATAAACATATAAAATTCCACATATTCAACTAAAGGATAAGGATTTCAATTTTCCTGATTTTATATATTGATCATAAAATTGATTTTGAGATGAGGAAATTTATATTTTAATTAAGAATTGTCAAAATCAAAATTATTATGAGGGTGACTTAAGAGATTTTCTTCACTTCTTCAGTTCATATTTTTTATTTGGGAAAATAATGTGGTCCATAAAATAATTGATTTTTTTTTTTGCAAATGTAAAAAAAAAAAAAAAAAAAAATATTATTATTATCTAAAATTAATGGATAAAAAAAATAATAAATTAGATTTAATAAATAAATGTATAAGTCACAAAACACAGAGAAGAGGGGCAAACAAACAAATAGTAAAAAAGGAGGGCCACAAACATTATCCTATTTTAGATTAAGCCTTTTCTTTATATATCACTATCTGCTGAAATCCACGTGTTACTTTCTCCATAATCTTCTTTTCTGGGTCCACCTCCGTTTATTTTGATTCAATGTGTCCGTGTACACACTAATTCCTTGTATTTCGCATAATCTGTCTATCTTTTACTTTTACTTTACATCCTTTTTTTTTTTTTTTTTACTCTTATTAGTAAAAGATTAATCTTTTACTCTATTAGTAGAAAATAGAAATGCAATTTAATACAACAATATGATAATACAAACACAATTTTTTAATTTTTTTAATTGTCTTTGAGTAGTTTTTAAGCTATTCGAGATACTTTATATGTCTATTAACATTAAATTTTTTATTTAATGAATTTAATGATATATCCTTATATTTAATTTATACCTTTAAAAATTATTTCATAATTATTAACTCCAAAAATTAAATTAACCCGCTTGAAAATACAAGATTTAATAAATTTTATTTTATTTTTATTATATAGGAGGACAAATTAGGGATGACGGCGGGGCGGGTACCATCCTCCATCCCTATTCCCGCCTTATAAATGGGGACAATTTAGTCTTCATCCCCGTCTTCACAGGGATTCTCATCCTCACGGGGATCTTCGTTATCCACTTAATTTTTTTTTATCTTATTTTAACTAAATTTTAGATATTTTTAGGTATTGGAATCTAAAGTATAAAAATTTAAAAATTAAACTTTAATTAGGTTTAAACTTACAATATATATATAATTTGAGATATTTTGATCAGTAGTATTATTTATATATTTTATTAATTTTTTTATACATTACTTATATATATTTAATTATTACTATATATATATAGTATTACTAATATATTTTTTTATATTTATAAAATTCATAAATAATAGCTGAAAATTAAGAATAAATTTATTTAGAAAATGTTAACAGATTCAGACATACAAAGTATTATTCAAACAAAATTCAAATGTAAAAGCGTCTAATATATTAAAAATATTCTACAATTTTATTTAACAAAATATTAAAAAATTCAGTATATATAAAAGTATAAGAGTACTTAAATAAATTTTTTAGAGTTGTCATGATGTGAAATAATTACAAAGAGTGAGTGATAAAATTATAAACCCTAATATATATATATATATATATATTTTATATTATAAATAATCATGTAAATATAATATCGAGTCCCTACGAAATGGGATGGGGATCCCATGGAGTGGGGAATACACTCTTCGTCCCCGCCCCAGCCCCATCCCTGCTAACGGAGAATAAATATTTTTATCTCCATCCTCATAAGGATATAATTTGAGGAATCTCCATCCCATTTCGAGCAAATTCTCGCAGGGAACGAAAATTTTTCGCTTCATTGCCATCAACTACACAACATAATTCTTTATATATATATATATATATATATATATATATATATATATATATATATATATATATATATATAACACTACTAATAACATGAAGAATTCAATTAATTAACCTAGCATGAGGATTTGGAATATATACATGTCTAAAGGAAAATTAAGTGACAAAATTTACTAGTATTTTGGAGTGTATTTTTTGCCTAAAAACCTTAAAAATAAAATAAAATAAAAAATTGGCTTGAGCCTTGATGCTAACATCAATAAAAAAAAAATAAAAAAAAACAAATTATTTCCATAAAAGACAATAAAAAGCAAAAAACAACAAAACTTGAAAAACAGTTTGTTAATTCTAAAAAAGAAAACGCATGCATTTTCACAAAAAATAAAAATAAAAAAATCTTATGGATTAGATTTTTTAATTTGATTCAATATATTGCCTTTTATTCTTTTAGGAGATATTTAATAAATAACATTAAATAAAACTAATGTAAAAGAAAAATACTCTATCAAAATATAAATTTATTGTTATTTTTTTCAGTTTCATTCACATGTTTAGACCAATATTCCAAGAACTTGCATTTCTATTTAAATTTCATCTCAATATACAAATAATAATTAAGATCTAACAATCCAAATATTCTATACAAGTTTACATTTGCAAAATTAGTGCCAATAAAAAATATTGCAATTCAATATGTTTTAATCTTCAATTATGTAAATATTCATATTTTTTATTAAAAAATATAGGAAATACAGATATACCTAAATAATATTTCTCAAAAAAATATATTTTTACTCATTTCTTAAATTATAAAAAATATATATATAGGCATCCCGCAACCACCTTAACATATATTCTCTCTCTCATTTTGTGCTTTTACTCTTGCCTTTAATTTTTAATTAAATCTCTTTATTTAATTATCATTATTAATTATGTATTAATTTCATATATATATTAATATTATATTAAATTTACATTTATATTTGGTCAAAAGAAACTATTTACGCAATAACTAAAAAATTAAGAAAAACAAAATATTATTTAATAGTTTGGTTATTAAAAAAGAAAAAAAAAACTTATGGATTGTATTTCTTTTATTTGGTCATTAATTTAGGTATTCCACTCATGAAAATGTATTTTTTTATTTCTTAATTTATCTTTTAATTTTTCCTAAAAAAATAATAAATAAAAAGGTCAAATTTTATTTTTTAAGGGGGCAAATTAAAATTTTAAAATTTTTAATAGTATAATTTTTTCATTCTAAAAATAAATTGCCCCCTTCAACAATGAGTGGCTTCTTCCTTGCAACTCAAGTAGATTTAGTGATTATATTTTAATTAATTGTTGTGTCTTAATTTAATTAAAGCTCTAACAATATATATATATATACATATATTGTTAGAGCTTTAAGAAAAAAAAAGGAATAGAAAGAATTGTATATTTTATATATTTTTATTGTGCAAATTACAAGAGAAATACAATGTATTTATAGGAATTAAATGACACTAATTGAGGCATGATTGAAGGATGTTAGCTGGCTGCACATGGAGTTGGTATAGGCTGCACATGAAGGAGATAAGGGAAGTCCACAATGGAGTTGCAATGGTAGGTGAGATTATGTGTGTATTTGACTATGTATACTATGTATTTACATTAACATCCCCCCTCAAACTGAAAATGGTGAAAGATTAATCATCTGAAATTTGCTAACAAGATCATGAAAGCGTTGAGGTGGATGAGTTTTGGTAAAAATATCAACAGTTTGATCAATGGAGGATACTGATAATAACTTTCCTGAATCCTGTAGTACATGATGACGTACAAAATGACAATCATTCTCAATGTACTTGGTGCGTTTATGGAAAACATCATTATGAGCAATTTGAATAGCACTACGGTTGTCACAATGTAATATAGTAGGGGATGTCTGCTTAATACCCATATTTTGAAGAAGCCGACGAAGCCAAATTAGTTCAGAAGTAGTATCAGCAAGCGCTCGATACTCAGCTTCAGTGCTAGACCTGGATACAACACTTTGCTTTTTACTGCGCCAGGATATTAAGGAGTGACTAAGAAAAAAGCAATAGCCAGTAGTTGAACGACGATCAGTAGGATCTCTAGCCCAATTAGCATTAGTGTAGGCTTGCAAGTCTAGAGATGAAAATCAAGAAAAATATAAGCCATAGAATAAGGTTCCTTTTATGTATTATAGTATTCAAAGTATTGCTGCAAAATGAGTGGTGCGAGGAGCTGACATGAACTGACTGACTACAAGAACTGCATAAGCAATATCAGGGCGAGTGACTGTGAGATACACAAGACTGCCAACCAGTTGTCTATAGAGAGTGTCATCATTTAGAGGACTACCATCTGTGGTAAAGAAGTGGAAATTTGCCTCAATTGGAGAGTTTGAAATTTTCTCATATGTGATTCCAGCACGAGAAAGAAAATCTGTAGCATATTTAGCTTGGGACAAATAATAACCAGTGGAATCGGATGAGACTTCTAGACCAAGAAAATAATTGAGTTGCCCCAGATTCTTCATTTCAAATTTGTTGCTCAAGAACAGTTTGAGATCGCTGATGCCCTATAAATCACTGCTAATTATTATCATATCATCAACATACAAAAGTAAAAGGATG
>CATKHJ010530611.1:0-11449 GCA_949750685.1 Vernicia montana
AAATACTAAAAATATTTTATAATTTATTTATAAATTGTTAGAATTATTTATTTCTCAAAATAAGTAATAATATTATTAAATTCTCAAGAACTGAACTAAAATTTGAGTTTAAACAGGTAAAATAACTTTAAGAAAATAGAGTTATCACTTTTTAAGGATCTTATGATATTTTGTTAAGAAGGAACCGAATATTGATGATGATGATGATATGATTGATTTTGTAGCCCTCAATGGCATAAATATAATGTTTGTACAAGTTCTGCTTAACAGATAGACCCATAGCCTTGTTCTGTGATAGTTACAACTGTCATATGGTAGAATTATTGTTTAATAGTTAGTCAGGGTTACTATGGATTCTGGAAGTTTTATGTTTTTCTGTTCCCTAGTGTCAGTTATGTACCTTCAGGCTTGAGTCGTGACAATTTCCCTCACCATCGTTTCACCCCTCTTTGTCGCTCGCCATCTACTCAACTCTTCTTGGACTCACCTCTCTCTGCCGCCATCACCGATTCCCTCTCTCTCACTCAGCCCAAAAATACCAACACAAACCCATCTTAGCTAAACACCATTAAACACTAACACAGACCATTCCTCCAACCAAACCCTCACCGATTCTCTCTTACACACCCAACATTCTCACTCATCAACACAGACCCCACTCTCTTTCTCACTTTTCATAACTGGATCGAATCATCCTTTCTGCAACTGCAATCACTCTCAGGTCCTCCACAACCTTGCTATTTATCAAATCCACAAACAAATTATCCCCTAAACTCCCTCGACGGCAACTAAAAAGAATCTCCTTGACGGGCGGAATCCCAACTGAAAATAATCTCATTAACGACATCATCTTGTTTTGAAATTTCATGGTTTCACCATTGGATGAACAGACCCATATGGCAAAACTAGAGTGAAGTGTGAAGAACAACTTAGCAATATTTTTTCAAATTAAGTGCACAAATTACTCATTTTTCCTGAAATCCAAAATTTAGATCCCATCCATACAGAGAGAGATGCCAACAAGTTTGGATTACAGTTGCAAGAGAAGCCCAAATTTAGACTTAAATTTGGAGAGATGTCAACTGTGAGCAGCGCACGATAGATGGAGAAGCTTGCAGTAGCGGCGCGATTTCCTTAACCTTGGTTGTGGCTATCTCGCGATGGTGACTGGACGGTGGCCTGTGTAAACGGACTGACAGCGGTGGAGGAGCTGAGTTCTGGCCAATCTTCGCCGCGTGGAGGACACTAACAGTGGAGGTTCCTCCCTGCACAATTTCAACTCATGGAAAAGGAGTAGTGACAATCGGCTTTTTGGCCGCTTTCAAGTGTGACCGCGGTAATGGTGATGTGTCTTGGCTGGAAACAATGGGTCCAATGATCACAATAGTAAGGATATTGAAGATTTTGGAATTGGGAAAGAGATGAAGATGAGATGAGGGCAGATGATGTGTTATTAGTAAAATATATTTTTTTAATTTTTTAACATAATTAAAAAAAAAAAAAAAAAAAAAAAGATCAACTGATGTGTCTAGTTGAGTCAGCTGAAGATGCTTATGTGGCAATCCACGTCAACTTTTTCCGATAAGGATTCCGGCTAGTGACTAACAAGTGTAAAAAATTTGAAACTTTAGGTACTTCCAGATAAAAATTTTTTTTTTTATAATCACATCGAAAAAATACTAAAATTTGGTGATTTTTGGAACTATTTACCCGGAATTTAAGGGTTTGATAAGTTCTAACAAAATTTTCAAATAGTTCTTAATTTATATATATTATTGAGATTAAAAGATTAAACAAATTAAGAAGAAGAGATTAAAAAAGTAATTATTGAATAAAAAATAAAACCCCAAAATCATAAAGGAGAGAAATAAACTTCCAAAATTTTGAACCTCTAGAAAAAACAAAAAAAAAAAAATACACAAAAACACTAAAATTAAGAATAGAAAATAAAAAAATAATAATATATGAGAACTTTTAGCTTTTTGGATGGCTTTGACCCTAATCCTATTTGCACAGGGTCTGCAAAGAATATATACAAAACCACGTCGAATTGTTTTTGACCTGTGGCATTTTTGAAATTTCTGAAAGAGTCATAGTTTCTTTTCTAAGTTTGTTTATTTTTTTTCCACGTTGTTGCCAACTATGAATGTGATATCCAGTTCAATCTTTAATTTATTTTTGAGTATGTTGTTTTACTAAAATATTTTTACATTTCAATTATGTTATTGGCTAGCTAAATATTTAGACACGAGGATTCGAATATCACCAAATAATAAGGAAATGTTTGGTATCACTGTGAATTTTTTTTCAAATTTTAAAAAATAAATATTATAAAATATTTTTAAAAAATTATAATTTTTTATTTCTTTTATATTTATTCAGAAACATTTTAAAAATAGAAAACAGAAAATCAAAAACAATAAATTTTAATTTTCAAAATCTTATTTTTATTTTAAAAAAAATAGAAAATAATACTTAATAGAGTCTAAGATTTTTGTTTATCATTATTAGCTTGACTTTTATTTTACTCATGATCTAAATTTATTAATTGTGTAGTGGATGAAAACTTCCGGGATCGCGAACTTTCGCTAGCAAATAGTGCCTGGGTAATATACTTCAACGTTAGCTTTCATTTGGGTTTTTGTTTTTTTGGTCTTTTTGCTTTCACTTTATTTGCCATGCCTCAAATTTTGTTTTATAGTGATGTCCCTTTTAGTATTTTCATTAGTATTGTTATTACAACCAGACTGAATCGGCCGATCAAATTGATTTAATTAAGAATCGTTCTTATTTTCAATTTAATCCAATTAAATAACTTGAATATATAAGGAATAAGTTGAAACTCATACGAACCGATCGGTTAACCAACGAACTAATTGACCTGAAGCCGATTCAACGAGTAAGCCAATCTTCAATTTAAAAAAAAAAAAATTTGCTTACACCGTATATCAAATCCACAACATTTGAATCAAATACTTCACTCTTAACCATTTAAATTAAATATTGATTATTAATAACTTTCTTCACAAAATAACTATAGATTATTAAAATAAAAAACTAATACTAACAACCATTTTCTAAATTTAAATCAATAGTAAATTTTAAATATATTGTAAAATAAATTTGAGTTTCTAAAATAAATTAATGGTAAATTTTAGATATATTGTAAAATAAATTTAAGTTTTTTTAGTACTACAAATTTAATTTCTCTCATTTTATTTACACAAAAAAATTTATTGCTTTTAAAATATTTTTTAAATTTTTTATTATATTAGTATCTTAAATTCTAAAAATATTTTTATATATTATTTATTAAAAAAATTTGTTGTATTCAAATTATTCTATTAAATTGCTTATAAAATTTTACTTCATACATTGAAAATATTATTTAATATTAATTTAATTATTTACAGTTTAACCTTGATTGAATCTCTGACCCATTATCCTTTACCTCTACTGATTTGAAATTTGTTTGAAAGTGTATTAAAGCATTGTTGTTAGAATCGGCTTTAACAACAATGCTTTTAATATACTTTTCACTACACTAATTAATGTTTTTGTGATTTCTTTTTTAAATTATATATTTAATTATGATAAAATAATTTAATTATCAATCTCCTTACAATTTGACAAATTATATTTATTATTTTTTTAAAAAAAATTATATCAATTAAATTTAATATTCTTTAAAGCTATTAAATTAGTAACATAATATATATATATATATATATATATATATATTATTTAATAAATTTGTTAATTAATATTTACATAATTAATTTATTTTATTTAAATATATTTTTATTTATCATGATTTTAATAGGTAATATTAATTATAATATATTGATATAATATTTATTATATTTAATTGAATTACGGTTCGATTATAATTAAATTTTTGACTCATGATCTTTTGTATTCACTAATTCTAAGATCGAGTCGAATCTGAAAACTTTTTTCATTAGTATATAGATTTATCTTTTGGGGATGCCAAAGATCTGCATCAAAATGACGTTGTTCTTTTCATGGTTGTTGGATTTTTCATCATTTCTCCTTTTGTGTATAAAAATAAAAAGATAAATTATTATTTAGTTATTGAGATTTGACATAATTAATTAATTTGTCTTTATTTTTTGAGAAATTAACTTATTAATCTATTAGTTTTGATTTTGTCAGACTATTTAATCATTCCGTCCAGTTTTTATACTTTTTTTTATTATATTTATGAAAAATGACTACTTGTATATATAATAAATATAATTTTAATTTTATTATTTAAAAATAAAAAAATAAAAAAATTTAAATTAATGAAATTATATAATTATATAATAATCATTTAATTATTTAATTATATTAATATAAATATTTTTTATTATATATAATAATTTTATAATTTGATGATATTAAAAATAATTATTATATAATTATATAAATATTATTTACTTTTATTTTTTTTATTTTTAAATAATAGAATTAAAATTATATTTATTATATATGCAATGACATTTTAGTCATTTTTCATAAATTTAACAAAAAAAAGTATAAAAACTGAACCGAAAGGCTAAATAGTCCAACGAAATCAAAATTGAGGGACTAATTAATTAGTTTCTCAAAAAATATGTACAAATTAGTTAATTAGATTAAATTTTAGGTACTAAATAGTAATTTACCTAAAATAAAAAATAAATTGCTAAAAAACGGATAAGATTGTTGAGTTATACTGACCTGTGATGATATAAGGAAAAGATAATAGATAAGAGAATTTCTAAATCCCCAACAAGCTCTTAAATTTCTTTATTTCTCTATTTTAAAGAGCATGCTCAATAATTGTATTTTTAAAAATCTCATAAATCTTTCTCATTACCTAAAAATTTTTAAGAATCATAATCTCTCTCCTTAAACTTAAGGAGAGAGAAAATGACTTTTAAAACTTCTAAGAAATTTTTTATTATTTCTCTTTTTTCCCTTTAATATTTTCTTTTTCTTTTTTCATTTCTTTCATTTTTATATTATTATTATTATTGTTATTATTAATCAAAAATTTATTATTATTAAATTACTATATTATTATTAAAATATTATTTTATAATAATTTAAATCAAATTATTCTTTTTTAGTAGTAAAATTTTTATTTAAAGTAGAAGAAATAAAATTATAGTATAATAATAATAATAGTTTGTTATAATATTTTTATCAAATTATATTTTTTTTTAGTTGTAAAAATTTTATATAGAGTATAAGAAATGATAATAATAATAATAATAATAATAATAATTTGTTATAATATTTTTAAAAAGATTATATTTTTTAATTATAAAATTTTTATGTAAAGTAAAGAAAATGAAATTATAAATTTATGTATAAAGAAATAGAATTGTATATTTATTAATAAAATAATGAAATATGAAGTGTAAATAGAAAGTTTTGTTGGAGTATATATATTTTTTAAGATAAATTAAAATAAGGAGTTAATTGTTTATAATATAATAAGGAGCAAAATAAGGAGTATTGTTGAACATACTCTATGCTCTTAATTTCACTCCCTATTATAATATAAACAATTCAATTTTTTATTTTAATTTGTCTCGAAAATTGTGCATATTATTTATTTCACTCTCTATATAATTTTTTTATTAATAAAACTATTTAAGAAAAAAAATATTGAGGAGAAAGAATAAGAAATAAGTAAATAAAAAAATAAAGAGAAATAATAAAAAATTTCTTAAGAGTCATTTTCTCCCTCCTTAAGTTTAAGGAGAGAGATTGTGGCTGTTAAAAAAAATGTAGAGAATGAGGAGTTTTGAGGAGACTCTTGGAAATGTAATAATTGGACATGCTTTCTAAAATAAAAAAGAAGAATTTACTTAAGAGGCTATTGGGATGCTCTAATAAATCCATGCGCTCTCCAAAGTTGATAAGAGAGAGAAAAAATAAATGAGGAGAAAGCTATATGGCATGATTAGACTTAGATACATGGGTGTGTAAACGATCGGTTCGGTTTAAAATCAAACTGAAATAACTGAAATTATATTTTCACAAAACCCAATCGAATCAAATTTAGAGTAAAACGAACCAAACCAAACAAAAAAAGTTTGGTTCAGTTGATCGGTTTGGGCTGATTTTTATTTTTATTTTTTGCTATTTCTCATTCTTTAATAATATTTTAGATAAAATTCAAGTAAATTTTAATATATATATATAAAGTTCGGTCGGTTCAGTTTTAACCAAAATTTTTGGATAAAAATTGAATCGAACTAAAATTTAATTCGGTTTTCAAAATTTCAAACTAAATTGAAATTTTGAAAAAATTAAATCTAATCGAATTGAACTAATCAGTTCGATTCAATATTTTAATTTTAGTTCGGTTTTGCTGACCCTTGCTTAGATGTGTCAAGGGGCATATATAATTTTTTTTTCTTTTTTTTGAATGTGGGGCATATATGATGTTCGTTTGTTAACATTGGGTTCTAAGTTTTAAGAGCATTTCCAATAACCTCCTTATTCCCACTCATTCTTTAAAATAGGGAGTCAAACTCATTTAAACTCTTTCCAACAACCTTCTAAACTAAGTTTCTTCTTTAAAATTTATAAGGAGTCACTTTCTCCCATCTTAAATCTAAGGAGTGAGAAAGTAGCTTCTAACTAATTTTTTATTAGTTTATCTTTCATCATTTTATTTACTTTTTTCTTATTCTCTTTTCTCATTATTCTTTTTTTAAATAATTTTATTAATAAAAAAATTATATAGAGAGTGTTATAGAAAGTATTGTTTGAGTATGCATATTTTTTAAAACAAGTTAAAATAGGGAATTAAATTGTTTATATTATAATAGAGAGTGAGATTAAGAGCATTGTTGGGATACTCTAACAACCTCCTCATGTCTAGTTTAAAAAATAAAAAATATATATATTCTTCTCATATTAAATCATTTTTTTACTAACTTAATTTCTCTTACTCCAGTATTAGGAGTTTGTAAAGTAGCTACAATTTTCTCCTCTCTAATTACGATTATCATCATCGACAATCATAAGGTTTCTCTCTCTTTTCTTTATCTTCATTCAATCCAACTGTTATTTTGATTTGAATTGGTATACTGATAAAATATTTATAAGTTCAAAATAATTAAGGCAAATTTCATTATTTATGTTTTAGAAGAAATTTAAAAAAATTCAAATTTTGTGGATAATAATTTTCTTTAAAAATATATATTATTCATATTATTATTAAAATAAATATTATAAATTTATATTATTATTTTTATATATTAATTTATTAAAATCAATATTTAAGAATATGAAAATTAATTATTTTAAATAATTTTAAAGTTGGACGCACGCAGGAGTCCAACCAATATAAATAAAATAAATATTACACTAACATAAAGAAATGTAGTAAACCCTTTGACCATAAATCTAAGTATAACACTAAGAAAAATTTTTTTTTATCAAAATTTTAAATCAAAATGAATTCATTTCTTTGTAAAATCACTTCATCCTTTTACAATCCCTCATATTCAAATGATTCGGAGATCAAACATGTTATTAATAATGAAAAAATCACTATAACCCTTTGTTTGGAAGGAGGGAAAATAAGGGAGGAAGAAAAATAAGGAAGGAAAATAAAAGAGTAAAGTAACTTTTCTTTGTTTGGATAGAGAGGAAAATAAAGAGAGGAAGGAAAATAAATTTTATTTTCCATCATATATTTTCTCTCTATTTTGAAAAGA
Organism: Vernicia montana; assembly: GCA_949750685.1. Lineage (NCBI taxonomy): Eukaryota > Viridiplantae > Streptophyta > Magnoliopsida > Malpighiales > Euphorbiaceae > Vernicia > Vernicia montana. Next base: position 7,728 of record CATKHJ010530611.1, read on the forward strand.
AAATGGAAATAAAAAGAAAAAAGAAGTGGGTGAAAAATAAAATTTATTTTCCTTCCTTTATTTTTCACTCATTCAAACAAGAGGAAGAAAAATAATGAAGAAAAATAAAATTTATTTTTCCTCTTTATTTTCTTTTCTCCCTAAGAAAATTTCCAAACATAGTGTAAAAGATTTTTCAAAATTCATTGATGATTGAGAAATTCTAAAGTAAAACAAAACTAAATTTATAAATTAAGTAAATTAAATTTTTTTAAATTAAATTTTACAATTAAAACAGAGGAAAGAAATATATATATATATATATATATATATATATATATATATATATATATATATATATATATATATGTGCGTGTGTGCGCGCGCGCGCTCAAAACTCAAAATTGAATCTCTTTCCTACCATACCTACCATAGTAAAGAAAGAAATAAAATAAAATAATAAATGGCTAATTGTCACTTATAATCACAAAATTTACCACTAATATAATATATATATTATTATCTCTCAATTTTAATCAACGGTAAATTTTTTTTTTCCTTTTAGAGTTTCAGTCTTATTAGGTGCTTTAAAGAAATTAGGCTATTGAGAAATTGCTGTAAAAAAAATATATCATTAAAAAAATAAAGTGCTATGTTCCACCACATTCATTGCTCTCATCTCAAATAGTCAAACACTAATTGAGTAATATTGCCCAAAAGAATAAATTCTGCAAACAAATTAGACTGATTGAATTGGAGAATTTTTTTTTTAATTTTAAATTTAATTCTGACAGAAACTTTAATATAATAATTTTAATATCATTAAATTAAATGGGTTTTATTTTTGTAAAACTGCAGAACCACATGTTTATTAAACTAATAAAAAGCCTGTTATTAAAAAAAAAAAAAAAAAAAAAAAAAAAAAGCCTCTTCAAGTCAATAAGGTAATGAAAAAACAATTATTTTGAGGAAAGTAATAGTCATGATCTCGTCTGCCAAAAGATATATTTAAATGATATGTTTTGTGAAAAATGAGATGGTGGCCTTAAAATATTTGCAATAATTGGTTTTTCCAAGGCATCAAGTTGGAATTGAAGGAATGGCTTCTGTTGCACCCAATCCTATCTCAATCTCTCTCTCTATCCTCCTCATCCTCTGCTCCTTTTCACCGTTAATCAGCTCATCTACAGAGGCAGAAGGAGAGCCGAGTCCGGCGCCATGGCCACACCAATTCCATGCTATTTTGTTTATGAATTACAGTGGGATTCTCCAGAAGATAGATTTGTGGTATGATTGGCCAAACGGAAGAAATTTCAACATCATCCAGCACCAGCTGGGTAAGCTACTGTATGATCTGGAATGGACAAATGGGACTTCCTTCTTTTACACTTTGGACGGCAACAAGGAGTGTTCCTCTGCTCAGTTGGAGGTTGGGATCCTTCGGCCTAATTGGCTAGATGGAGCCAAGTATCTGGGTCAGAGACACGTCGATGGATTTCTCTGTAATGTATGGGAGAAGGTGGATTTCATTTGGTACTATGAGGATGTTGTCACTAAGAGGCCCGTTCACTGGGTCTATTACACTGGTTGGCATATTACATATTACTTGTTTTTAAATTTTATTTTATTTTTTTAAGCTTATCTCAGAATCAGACTTTGATCTAAGGATATTTGGCAAAAAAAAAAAAAAAAGACTTTGATCTAAAGATAAAATCAAAATTATCGCTTTTTTTTTTTTTTTAATGAGAATTTAGTGTATAAATCAAGTGAAGTTTGAGTATTTTGAGTATAGTTAAACTTGAATTTCAAAATAAGAACTACTTGCAATTGATATTTTCCTTTTACATGCGCAGGAAGGGAAGCTCATGTGATGACTTTTGAAGTGGGAGCTACCCTTGAGGATGCAAAATGGCAAGCCCCTGTCTACTGCTTTGATAACAAAAATTCTAATGCTGTCCCTCCTCAAGTTGGACTTCTTAGAGGTTCCATGAAAATTTCACTTTCTATATAAAATTTATAATTTCTATGTAAAAAAAGTTCTATTTCCAGGAAATAATCAGTTTGAAATTTTTTTCAATACTCAGCTCCAACTTATTTGTGGTTAGGGGCGGAATTAGGTGGAAACTTGGGGTGCATGACCCTGCAAGCTTTTCAAAATAAACTTTTATACCCATATACTTTTAATATATTTTTTAAATTATATTACATTGGCCTCTTAAAATTTTAAATTTTTTTATTTTAAACTGTATATTTTTTAAAATATATACATTTAGCCCCTTCAAATTTTTTGAATTTTGTCTATTATATGTATATTTTATAATTTTTTTCTTAAAACATATATAAATTGCTCTAAATTTTCTAAAATTTTATTTGTTATCAATATATTATTATATTTATATATAAATAAATATTTTACAATATAATAATAATACTAAAAATTTTAAAATTTTTTATATTAACTTTATAAATTTGAATTTTTTTTTTTTTTTCCATAACTATTCTTAACCCTTCAAACTTTGAAGTCTAGATTCGTCCCTATTTATAGTGACATACTGATATATGTGATTTCAAGCAGAGAATGTGTTGTTTCTCTTTGTGATTTTGCTTTTTGTAATTCAGTATATTATCATAAAATACTTCTTTTAGAGACTCTCAATCCAAACCATATATGGCTGAGGACCCATTTTAGAGATGATTTCACCTGCAATATTTAAAGAGGATTAGTTCTGCCATTGTTTCTAAAATTAGTAGCATGGAAAGCAAGAACTGTTTTAGATTACAAGTGTTTAAGGTTTTCCTGTTTTAGATAGAAACGGAATAGAAATAATAAGAATACGGAGATTTTTTCCATTTTAAGGTTAGAAAAAAAAATTATTAGCAATATTTGATATTTGAAAAATATTTCCCAAATTATGGTCACCATAAAATTAAATGGTAGTCTCTTGCTGTCACCTTTGTGGCCAAAATTATGAGACTATTACGGACGTTTTCCTCTCTTGCCTATTTGCTTTTTCTGTATGAAATTCCATCGAGCAGTTCTTTGAAGATCGGTTGAACAGAGCTTCCACAGCTCTGGATTTCTTCACTTTAGCTCGTCGAGCTTCTATGAGTAGCCAAGCTCGGCCTTACTTTTATGTGGCGATCATAACAACCTTTTGGGCTATTTGGAAGGCTAGAAACCTCTGTACCTTTTGTAATATCCCAATCTCATATTAGTTGCATGTATTAAGATTATATGATTGAAGTAAGATAGGTATTAAACTAAGTATCCGAGTTAGTGACAGATAAATATGCTAAATCATTGTAGTGGATATGAGAAAGAATTTTTCTTGATTAAATTAAACAAGTTCTAAGGGGTTGAATTGGATATGAGAATTAAATTCATTGGTATGAGGTATGATGAGCATAAGAATGAGAATGGAAGAAAATGAAATTGAAATCTCGAGCGAACGATTGATGGATTACTGACCTAGGAATGAATCCTTAGAATTTATTCAAGGTATTTAAATACATCTAAGTCCAATGAAATTGAGTAAATAAGAAATTAGAATTAAATTAAATAGTAGAAAATATCTAAAGAAAATAAGAAAGAAAGAGGAAAAATATATGATGTGCTCAGAAATAACTCCGATCTCTAGCACACGTGTAGGCGATCTTCGAATCCTGCAAGACAGCAAGTTAGAGGGTCCAGGCGATGTGCCTGGGGGACCACTCCGATGCTTAAGTTAGAAAGGATGGAGATT
>CATKHJ010530640.1:0-10196 GCA_949750685.1 Vernicia montana
TAGCCCCTCAATTTATAATATATATATATATATATATATATATATATATATATATATATATATATATATATATATATGAGGTGACTATATACTCTTTTATGACTGAGATGAATATTCCCACTATTCATCATAGTCTATTTAAATGCCAGACATGGATTCTCAATTGTGAATGAGAAAATTGGAGAATTCAGATTAGATATTAAGACATATCTAAATTAAAGTCTGTACGGTGCTATTACTATTGAGAAAATGGCATACGCTCCTAAATAAGATAAGCACCGTAACATGTGTTTCATACCATATGTGCTTTTGACCAATAAGGGTAGTAAGTGAATTAATCCATGTTTCCTCATTGTGTGAGACCCTTAAGGTTTCTTAACCTTTGGAAGTACCCTTATGACTTTGAAATTGCTTGTTGAGATCTTATTTTCAATACTTGCTACTTTAGCATGTTATCAATGGCCATAAATGATTCGGTCTAATGAAACATATTTAGGAAAGCAACTGAATTAAGATAAATAGATTTGAGTTCAACAGAAGACTTATTAGTATAATTACATCTTAGTATTCACCGATCGACCAGTTATGTTGTTCATATGAAACAAGGACATAATTATGAATACATAAAATTTCAGGGCGACTTTAACATTTTAATGAGAATTATAGTCTCAACTTTGCACGTTTTATAAAACCTTCAAAGGCGATTGCCTGTATGAGAAGGACAATCTTCAAGCCTATTAGACATACTTTTAATCAAAGTGTACCTTATGTACACTACCTTCGAATGTATATATATATATATATTATCAAGGGCATAGCAATAATGAAAAACATATTTCATTAATAAAATTATAAGTTAATACATACACTATAATATTGTACAAACAGTCATATTCTACGCAAACCTAGAGATTTTATATGTCTCAGAAATGTATCTCTAGGAATAGGCTTAGTTAGGAGATCAACGATCATATAATGCGTAGAAATATATTCTAAAATAACATCATTTTGTGAGACTATCTCTAATTAAATTATAATTTGTGTTAATATGTTGTGTTCGGCTATGATATTTGCGGTCTTTAGTGAAGGCTAAAGTCGCTTGGCTATCACAGGAAATGGTTACTAGCCTCCCACTAGGATTTTGAACCTCTAAATATTCCAAAAATCTTCACAACCAAACAGCTTCTTGCACTCCAACAGAACATGCTACAATTTTGCTTCCATTGAAGATAAGGTTATGCAGATTTGTCTTTTTACCACTCCAAGATATAGCGCCACTATCAAGCAGAAAAACATATCATGATATCAATTTACGTTCATTCAAGTCTCCCCCATAATCGGCATCAGTATAACCTTTTAAGTGCAAATTATATCATTAATAATACATAGCATAATATGTAGTTCCTTTCAAATACCTCAAAATTCTTTTCACGACCTTCCTTTTTCTTTGATCAGGATTAGATTGATAACAGCTCACAAGTTCTATGGCATAACATATATCTGGTTGTACACACATTATTGCATATATAAGAGTGACCTTGCAATAACATATGGAACTTTAGACATGATTTCCTTTTTTTGTGGAATTTGAGGTCACATGTTGAGATTTATCAATTCACCTTTTGCAACATGAGTGTCTATGGGTTACAAGTTGACATGTTAAATAATGTATTTTACCAAATGCAGTTGTCCTGTGCTTACAAATTAAAATTTCACAGTAAGCCTAGATTTACTTGAGCTTTTGATTTTATTTATTTATTTTTTATAATATAGCTTAAATTTTTAATTCAATTGCATAAGAATTTAAATTTCACCTGTGTTTTAGTCCTTTTTTAAATTTTATTTATGAGATTGAATTCTTTAGTCTTCTTGAAATACAGTCTATCCATATATTTACATTTCTATTCTACTAGGGAATAAAAATGTAATGTTAATATATTCATATAAATATTATTTATTGTATTTATTCATAAATAATAAAAAAAATATTTATTTATTTATTTTTATGAATGTCAGATAGTCGAATTGTAGTAGTTTGTCATCGAGTGAAGCATATTTTTTATCGATTGACTCAGTTAAATGCTCAATTAATGCAATCTATTTTTTCAATTTCAGTAATCCGATTTAATTTAAAAGTTGATACAAATTTATATAACTATACAATATCTTATATATTTATAAAATTTTTGCCTACAGTGGATGTATACATCAATCTAATTAGATAAGAACACATGAAATTAAAAAAAAAAAATATTAATATCTTTTCATTAGGCAAAAAAAAAAAAAGATAAAAGAGTTATATTTACTAAAATATTATTTCATATACACCAATCCAAAAAATACAATAAGTAAAAAAAAATTGGCTATATTTTCACTTAAAAATATATATATATATATATTAAAATATTATTTCATCACTGGTTAGTAGGTAAGAATTTTTATGTCTATCTACCTTGTACCGTATTTTTATTTAATTAAAAATCTTTTTTTTCTAAAAAAAAATCATTAATTATGTAAATAATTTGGCTCCCTTTGATTTGAATTCAAAAATAATCAGATCAAAAGAAAATCATAGAGATCAAAGCCGTTACGATGGAGAGCCCACACACATATCCACTTTCTATGTTTCCAATTTTTCTGGATTCAGTTTCTCTCTCAATTCCAAGCGAGAAAGTGACAGAGAAATCCATGGATTTGCCACAAGAATGCTGGGAATTGATTTTCAGTTCCCTCAATCACCATCGTTACTTCGAATCCCTCTCTTTAGTCTCCTCCCGGTTCCTCTCCATCACCAATCATCTCCGCCGTACCCTAACAATCTCTTCCCAGGTAGCTCCTTTTCTTCCCTCTCTCCTCCGTAGATTCCCGAATTTGAAAGCAATTGAAATCTGTGAATTCGAGGGTGACCTCAATTCCCTTCTTTATCAAATCTCCAAATCTGGGTTGGACCTCGAAACCCTCAGTTTCTCAAACCAAACTCTTTTTCCCTTTAAGGGTTTGAGAGAATTGGGATTGCGAATGAGGAATTTGAGGAAATTGAATTGTTCAAAGATTGGATCTTTACAAGATAGTGATTTGTTTGTAATTGGGAATTCTTTTCCATTTCTTGGAGAGCTTGATATTAGCTTTCCTCAATATAATTCTCGTTTTAATCCAAATGGGTCTTTAGATTTGCAATGTTTTACTGGGGTTGTAACCGATGAAGGGATTCTTGATTTGGCAATGAAGCTCAATAACCTGTATAAGATTGACCTTTCTGGTAATCATTTCATTACTGATAAATCCCTTCAATGTTTATCATTGAATTGTGAGTTACTAAGAGAAGTAGTGGCTCGTGATTGTGATTTTATAACCCAGACTGGTATTAGTTTTGTTATGCGCAATAGTGCTAATTTGAATACTATTTCCTTGGATGGTGTTGGAATCCCTTCTATAGAATCATGTTTTGAAGAATCGTTTTGTTTTGCTACAAACTTATGTGAGTTTCATCTCTCGAATTCATTTATCTCCGATGAATTGCTCTGTTTGGTTGCAGAAGCTTGTCTTCCATTAAAGAAATTGACTCTCTCTCATTGCTATAATTTCACTTCTGTTGGAATTTCTTGTTTATTGTATAGGTATCAGTTTCTTGTATACTTAGATATTGGAGGGGCAAATTTTCTCACTGATGCATCCATAATTGAGTTGTCGAACTTTCTTGGTAATTTGTCGTTTATAAATCTTAGTTTATGTTCCAAGCTTACGAGTTTGTCCTTCTTTGCCCTTATAAGAAACTGTCCCTTGTTGGAAGATATCAAAATGGAGAGAACAAACTTAGGGGTAGAAGAATTTATGGTGGATTTGGTGATCAATCCACGAATTAAGTCTCTAAAATTGTCTGGGAACAACAGTTTGAGTGATGAATGTCTAAAAAAAGTTGCGTTATGTTGCCCCAGTTTACAAGTGCTTGAGATTAGCTACTGCCCTACTGTTACAGAAGAAGGGATCAAAGAAGTTTTGGGATATTGCAGTGAGATTAGGCATTTGTTGATGAACCGATGCGTGGAGATAAAAAATCTTGATATAAGCTTGGAACTTCCTAAATTGGAGGTTTTGCAAGTGCAAGGGCTGGCAATTGATGATGAAGCTTTGGCGATTATTGCAAAGAGATGCCATATGCTGTTGCATTTGGACTTAGAGGGTTGCTTGAATGTGACGGCAAAAGGGGTGAAAGAAGTAGTACAAAATTGTACGAGATTGAGGGAGATAAATTTGAAGTGGTGTGATAATGTGACAAATGATATTGTAGCACATATAGTGTGTTCAAGGCCATCATTGAGGAAAATCATCCCACCATGTGGATTTATTCCTACCGATAAGCAGACAAGCTTTTTCTTGCGTCATGGATGTTTAGTCTGCAAAGGCTAGTTTTCTAGAGCATTGGGATGGCTCTTCGTAGTTTGATTGAATTTTATTTGACTTTGTCACTTTTATACAAAATTGTTTGGAATGGTGAAAGTAAGTTTTCTGTATTAACAACTCAATTAGTCTCATTTCTCAAGTTTTCTTTAATCTTTATTCTGTATCTTGCACTTTCCTACTTATTGATAGAATAAAGATGTGTAAAGCTTGTACGGTTTGAATGTTTCGAGTTTTCTATAAATAGTGCCATTGTTTTCTTTTTTTCGATGAGCCTCTTTTAGGTTGAAATTAGCAACTAAGTTTGAGCAGCTTGCTTGATGTGTGTGTGCATTTGTGCAATTGTATGCAGCAGGGGTTTTGCTAAGGAAGGTTGAGGTTGTATGAGCAGACAGAGATAGCATTGTTTCTCGACTTAATGGTCCATCATCCGTTATTGCATAATTTGTGTAGCAAATAAGCAATGGGCTATCTATAAAGGAAAAAAACCTACTGATGATGTAAAGATAATGTAAAGATACAGAGAGGCTCACTTACTGGATTTGAAGGTTTTTTGGTTGATTGAGCTAATATTATCTCCAGATGAATAGAAAAAGACCAAAAGGATTGGAATCAGGTAGCCAGGAACGAGGCATTGTGAACCATTTTGTTAGAAGAAAGGAGTCTGTACTCTGTATGGCAAATTAACTGCCGCAGTAACCCTATTATATAACACAATATTAAACTAGTAAAGCTTTTCTTGCAGTCCAGATTATATCTACTATCATTTATTTCAATTTTTATTTGATTTATACCCCTTTTCATTATAAACTTTTCATTTTCTAATGTTTGATTCAGATTTTCCCACATATATTTGAACAATGATACTAAAGATTCAACAAATATGAGAGTATTCCACCATATATTGGCAGGTGGTGTTACTTGTATGGTGGTTGGTTGAAATGGTTGAATGGAAGTCTATCCTTAAGTTTCTTTAATTAATATTGCCCATGTAGCTTGGATTTAAAATTTTCTTTAATTAAAAAAAAAAAAAAAAAAGAAAGTAAAAGACATAAAGGTCTTTCCTGATCTTTTGGTCTAGGTGTGTGATATTTTTCTGACATGACTTGATAAATAATTAAAATGGGTCAATGTATACTCTCAAAAAAATATAATTTGGATGGAATTTCCCATCTATCAACAGTGGCAAATACAAGTATATATATATACTTTTGAAGAAAAACTTCAAAGTTTTAATGGATTAAAGTAATTTATATATGAAATAAAAATTTAGTGTCTAAATGAAAAATATTTATAAATAAGGTGGATATATATATATATATATATATATATATATATATATATGTGGTGTATTAATCAAATCCATTATGCTGAATTGATTTTCTAAACTTATTGTGGATGTCTCTCTCACTGTCTCACACCTTCCCCTACGCAAGTAATTAGTGATCTAATATGACAAATCCACTTATTTTAAAATAAAAATGGGCTAATAATTGAATGATGTCTAAATTAACTAACATATTTAATTTAGTTTAAAAAAGACTTATTTATTAATTTTATTTATAAAATAAGTAATATCATATTGCATTTTAGGTAAATTGATTTTGTAAAGTAATAAGGTTACAGTTTCTCTTAATAATTCCTATCACATTTGAATTATGTAATATGTTATGCAAAAAATTGCTTATAGAAATGGCAACAAGTAATGTATAATCAATGACAAAATTAATATCATTTCATTGGAGATAAAAATTAAAAAAAAAAAAATATTAATATATATAAAAGTAAATATTTATAACTTTTAAAAATAATTTAAAATAAAAATTTATTGATATAATAAAAAATAAAGCAGGTATATTAAATTTATCACATAAAAAAATTAATAAATTTTTTTAATGTTTAATACACTATATAAATTTTTTTTTTTTTTAATTTTTTTATTGTCTGAACCCCTTATCTTCGTCTGCGTCTATAATTAATTATATTCCATATAAAGAAAATAATAATTTCTAGCTAGTACGTCAAATTTGACCAAAAGTCAGTCTATCCTCAATCCATACCCATAAATTCTTATGATATGATATGACAGCCTTTAATTTATTTCTGCATAAGACATTTGTTGACGTTGATTTTATAACTAATTAACCAATCACTCCAATTTAATTTTAATATGAAAATAATATAAAATTTTAAGAGCATAAATTTGCAAAAAAATAAATAAAAAATCTAATGAATTTAAATAAATATGTATAATAAAATAAAAATGATATAAATGAAAAAAAAATTGAAATAATTTATTTCTTTGTTTTTTAATCTGCTATAAAAAAAAAAAGAAATTGATACTTTTTTTGAGAACAATGTATTATTGATAATTAATAATAAAATAACAATAAGTCAATAACAGCCATCAAAATATAATAAATATATAATTATATATATACATATAACAAAGAAATATAGCCGCCAGCATTAGTGCTGATCCAAAGGCCCACTTACCCTTGTTTGGATAAGGAAAATATGAGTTGAATGAAAATAACTAAAGAAAAATAAAGGAAGAAAGCTATCTTTCCTTATTTGGAAAGATGAAGAGAAATAAAATAAAATAAATCTTATTTTCTTTTAATTTTTTTTTTTTAATTTAGAGAAAAAATATAGGAAGATGTTAGTGAGGAGAAAATAATTTTATTTTCTTTCCTATTCAAGTAAAAATAGAGAAAATAAAAGAAAAAAAATAAAAATTATTTTTCCTTTTTATTTTCTTTTCTCCCTAAAAAAAATTCCAAATGTAAGGTTAATGTAGACAGCAGAAATATCCTAGCATTAATTAATAATACGGATTACAATTTACTTCATAAATCGAATTTAAATAAAAAAAAATTTAAAATTTTCAAAAGTCTGACTCAATTTATCTATAATTAATTAGTAAACTCGCATTTCACTCACTCTGTTATTAAAAAATATTTTTAATTAATTTTCATGTGTCATAAAAAAAAGTAAAAATATATAAATATTATTATAAATAAAAAAAATATATAAGTGTAACATTATTATATATTTATATAAATTATTATTATTATTATTATTGTAATAAAATTTTAAATTGGTCTCTATGTCAATATTTTTATTTTTATATACTAATATAAAAATTTAAATTATCAATCATAATATATTTAATGAAAAAAAAAAAGAATCATGAGAGAATAATGAAAACAATAATATTATAATATATTAAAAGTATTATACTATCTTACTTATTTTTTATTTTTTTTTTATATTGTTATTTTTTTTCTTTATTTAATTTGTTCAAATAAGCTTATTATATGAAAAAAAAATTAAAAAAAAAAACTCTCAAACTTTCATATTAAATACTCTATTTATTATTAATTATTTTTTAAATACTTAAAACTATATAAAAAATTAAAAAAATTTCAAAACTTTAATATAAATATAATAGATTTTTTTTCACAAATTGCAGTTAGAACCCCAACCACTGTCACGTTAACACACTTACCTCCTAATTTTGTGCTAGTTTTATAATTTAATGTAGGGAATGAAGAGCCTCTAATTTGATTCTCTTCATAACCTAAATAATTTTTTTTTTTTTTTTTGAGATTTCGAATTTCGAATCCTAGCTACATATATAATGAATAATAATTTTAAAAATATAAATATTAGGACGTTAAAATAATTTTTAATATTTAAAAAATAATTTTTTTTGAAGTAAATGTTAAACTCGAAATTAAATTTTAAATACTGTAATATTCAACTCAATTATAATTTTGTTATTTATAAAGATATTGATAACTCTATTTTTTTAAAACTATTTTACCTGTTTAAACTTAAATTTTTGTTTAGTTTTTGAGAATTTAATAATATTATTATTTATTTTGAGAAATAAATAATTTTAACAATTTATAAATAAATCATAAAATATTTTTAATATTTTATTTTATTTTACAGATCAAAATGACATTAATGATGCAAGATGGTAGAAAAAGAAGATAGAAATTTCCTATAAATAAGCATTACCATCCCTCCTTCAAATCATCAATTCATTCATTCAATCATTCAATCAATTAGATAGATTTATATTTTCTTAGTTTCATTTCTTTTTATTTTCATTTTTGTTTAAGAAGAGAAGTTTTGGAGCTCGTGTACGCCAGAGATTGTATCCCAAAAAGAGTTCTTTCTAAACTTTTATTCTTCAATTCAATAATAAGTTGTTATTATGTTTTCTATTAGATTGATAGTTAATTTAATTGTTTCTTTCTTTTTAAATATGAGTAGCTAAACTTTTTCTCTAGGATTTAGATGTAATCTTTTGGTTTACCTATGACTATCTTTGTTTAATTGATTTGGTTTTGATTATTGGAATTAATTTTTTATCTTAGAATTTAATGCTTGTAAATAATTGATCACTATTTGCATGTTTAAAGATATTATGTGAAGTAGCGAGAGTGGAAGCATAATATTAGTTCATTGAGATATTAGATCTAGGGAATGTGTTGCTTAGAGATAAGAACACTTCTTTGTGATTGATTAAAGGATTTCCATAGAACTTAATGGGTTTATATTAATTGCTTGTAATCACGAGAGTAGACATAAGGTTAACATAAATACTTGTGTTGTGTCTTGAGAGAGAACATCATATAATTTAGGGAAATTTAATCATTAATTCTAATGAAAATTAAACCAATCTAGAGAACATAGAGAAGTCATAGGTAATCAATTGATGAAATCTAAATCCTAAGTCTTTTTCATATATTAAATTTATCTTTTAATATTTGTTTTTATTTTCTTCTTTATCTCAACCAATCAGTTTTCTAAATAATAAGGTAATTCATATTTTTGGTAATTGTCAACTTCTTCCCCATGGGATCGACACTTTACTTAATCACTATATTACTTGTTCACGACCTGTGCACTTGCAAAATTTTACGCAACATATCCACCTCGCATCCAGCAGAAGAGGTCGCCTTGGTTGAATTGGCATACAGAATTTCAGAGCAGAGGACAGAACCGGTAGAGAAATTGGAGAAAATACCAATGGGAGGAGAACGATCGGAAAAGTACTTATTGATTAACTCCTTCCTAAAGGGTGAACAGAAGCATCAAGCTCACAAATTTCTAATATGACGTCTATCCAGCTTTGCATGGTCTTCAGATGAAATAAAAGGGGTAGACCCAGGCATCATCACTCACCATCTTAATGTCGACCCCTCATATAGACCAATAAAACAGAAAAAAAGGTGCTTCGGTCCGGAGAGACAAGCTGTGATAGATGAAAAGGTTGATAAATTGATGAAAGCTGGGTTCATTAGGGAAGTGCAATATCCGGACTGGCTCGCTAATGTAGGCCTGGTAAAGAAGTCAAATGGGACTTACAGAATGTGTGTAAATTTCATAGATCTGAATAAAGCTTGTCCGAAGGATTCCTACCCCTTGCCCATGATTGACAAATTGGTGGACTCAACAGCAGGGTATGGATATCTATATTTATTAGATGCAAAAGAGGGGTACCATCAAATAAGGATGTATCCAGCTGACGAAGAAAAAACCTCGTTCATAACTGAAAAAGGGACTGATTGTTATGTCTCTATGCCTTTTGGTCTAAAGAATGCAGGAGCAACTTATCAGAGACTGGTAAATAAAATGTTCAAAAACCAGTTAGGGAAAAATTTAGAAGCCTATGTAGATGATATGATAGTCAAAAGCAAAAGCTTCGAAGAACATCTCAAGGACTTGAACGAGGTGATAAAGGTCATGGATGAGTATGGCATGAAATTAAATCCAGAGAA
>CATKHJ010530769.1:0-19180 GCA_949750685.1 Vernicia montana
TATATATTCATCCAATAAAAATATAATTTGTTATTTAATAATATTAAATTAAATAAAAATTTAATTAAATTTTACATATTATAAAAATCGATGTACTATTTATATATTAATAAGTAAAACATAAATTTTATTTAAAAAAAAAACATACAAAACAAACATTATATTGAATGATTAATAATAGTAGAGCATAATTAAAAAAAATACATAAAAAATATCAAGGAAGTTGTGATAATTAAAAAAAAAAAAAAAAAAAGCAAAATGGCGTTGTACAGTGCCACGCTAATTTTGGCATGGCACTGTATTTTACCTCTTCAATAACGCCACAATTGGTGTCCGTTGGAGCATCATTTTATACGCCAAAATGCCTCTCCAATCCAAATTTGGCATGGATTGGAGATGGCTTAATAAGTTGAATGAATATTATAAACTTAGATAAAAATTTATATATAAATCTTAAATTATAATTCAAATTAAACTTCCGTAAAAACTTGTATTCGAAATCATAAATTATTATTCAAGTGTTGTATGAATATATTTATAAAAGTATTAAACAATTACTTAATAAAGTTCTATTTTAAAAAAGAAACATACATAACCAAAATTATATAATATCAAATATTATGATGCAACTCTAACCTAATAGAGTTCATTTTCACAAAATTCATCTCAAATATGATCAATTATATAAAATTAAAAATCTTAAAATAATTTTCATTTATATCAAACACTTCAAGTATAAATTTAATAAATAAAGTTCTTAAATATTTTATAAAATTCACTTAATACAAATGTCTTAATTTTCTTTGTTTGTAAAGAACAAAAAAATTACATTCTATTGAGTCCTTGATTTACTTTGCCAATTGTGGGATTTTTATTTTTATTTTTTTTAACTATGCTTATGGCTTTTTGGTTTTCTAAGGTTTTTTTATTCACCGTTCATCTTTTCTTTTTATCGGCGGTAGTTCCTTTTTTCTTTGTTACTTAGATATTTTTATTCAATAAATACAGATACCTGTAAATTTGTTAATCTGTCTTTTTTGACATAAGTTTATTATTGTTCGTATTGTTTTTAGTTCATTCTTTAGAGTTTTTTATTTTTTTAATGAGATTTACTTATTCTTCTTTCATATAAGTAGTTTGTTCTTTTCTTATAAAAATATTTTGTTCTCTTAGACTATTTACTATTTTTGAATTTATTTTAATAACTTTTAATTTGTTATTGATATTCAAATAATCGAACTTGTTAAAAAAATATAAAGATAGTTAATTTATAGCTTAATAGTTACTAAGTAAAACACGATTTCTGCCGACTTGCCAATTTTGATGTTTTATCAACATGATTTGAGAATATTATAAGAAAATCAACTCATTTTATTATATTTTTTAATATATTTTTATAATTTTATTTTTAAATTAAAATATACTATTTTTTTTTTTTTTTTGTTATGAATGAATATTCATAATATTATCTATAAAAAAAAAAAAAAAAACTATGGGTCGTGGAATTTTACAACAATGATTTCAAAAACAGCTAACATGATTATTATTGCTGCACTTTTGCAAACAAGATATTTTTAACATATCACTTTTCCACCCTTTTTATTTTCCTGAATACTCCTTTTGTCTTGTTTTTTTTTCCTTCGTTTTCGGTGAAAGGCTGAAAAAGCATGTATGTTGAGAGTAAAAAGTCAATAATTAATGGATCTTCAATTTAGATATACCGAAATTATCTTGAAAATTATAAGAAATAACGTTTCAGATCGGATTGAAATTAAATTTGTAAAAAAAAAAAAAAAAAGTAAAAATCAATAAACACAAAGTTATTATAGAAAAATGTTTAGGTAAAAACTTGTAATTTCCAATAATGTTTTGATAACTTATTGGTGTGGAATTATATGAATTTTTTTTTTTATTTTTAGCATAAAAATATCCTTAACAGGTGTTTTATAATAACATCTTAAATTAATGGGTAAATTATTAGTTAGTTTTTGAGATTTGATCTAATTAATTAACTCGTCATTACTTTTTGAGAAACTAACTAATTAATCTTTCAATTTTGGTTTCGTCAGACTATTTAGTCATTTCATCATATTTTTTTTATATTTTTTTCCATTAAATTTATAAAAAATGACTAAAATATTATTGTATATATAATAAATATAATTTTAATTTTATTATTTAAAGATAAAAATAAAAAAAATTCAAATTAATAAAATTATATATTAATAATTTAATTATATAATAATAAATAATTTTATAATAATAAATAATTTTATAATTTGATGATATTAAATATAATTATATAAATATTATTTACTTTTATTAATTTGAATTTTTTATTTTTTAATAATAAAATTATATTTATATTTATTATATATACAATGAAATTTTAATCATTTTCTATAAATTTAACATTTAAAAAAAAGTACAAAAATTTGACAAAATCACTAAATAGAATGGCAGAGCAAAAACTGAGGGATTAATTAGTTAGTTTCTCAAAAAATATGGACAAATTAGTTAATTAGATCAAAATTCATGAACTAAATAGTAATTTGCCCTAAATTAATTAAAATTTGAATCTTTTAGCCCAATTGGAGAATAATCGTCTTTTATGATAGTTCTGATACATAGGGCTGTAATCGAGCCGAGTCGAGTTTTAGCATGTTCATACTCGGCTCACTATTTTTTTTTCAAGCTCGAACTCAAACTTTAGATCGAATTTGAAAATCATGTTCAAATTTGGCTCTTTTAAACTCAAATTCAAACTTGGTTTGTTAATAAATTATAATTCAGCTAAACTCGAGTTCGATTTGTTTTGAAATTCGTTTATAATTTATCAAAATACTAAACTTTTTAAATATTTATTTAAAAAAATAACTATAACAAAAATATTTAAAATTAATATAAAAGCAAAAGCATCCAATTAGTAAAAAAAAAAAAAAATCATAAAATATAGTATTACATGTATTAGAAAGATATAAATTAATAAAAAATATATTTTTAAAGATTAAAATATTAGATTATATAATAATGAAATATTAAATTATGTTAATCAAGTATATATATATTTTAGTCAAATTAAATTACTAAAAAGTTTATAGAAATATTAAAATATATTTTTTAGAGTGTCAAAATTATTAAGTTAATAATAATAATAATAATAATAATAATAATAAATAAGTTGCTCACGAGCTTATTATCGAGTTGTTCACTAGTATAATTGAATCAAATTTTGCTTTGTTTAAACTCGACTCGTTTATTAATCAAATCTTAAAATAAGACTCAAACTTAGCTCGTTTATAAAACGAGTCAATTGCGAACAAACTTTTATCGAGCCGAATACCAAATTGTTCGCGAACGATTTGACTTATTTGCAGCCTTACTCATACATGAATACAATTTTTTTATAACACTAGTGAATAAAAAATTCAAACTATAAATCTTCATCTTTCTACATTTTTAAAAGATGTGAAAAGATAAAATAATAATTTATAAAATACTTTTCTTATTAAGTAGATTGTCTATTGATTATTTATTTTTTTATTTGATTGTCCTTTCTCTCATTTTTTTTAAAAAATAAATTTAAATTTTATTAATTATCAGTAACTGAATACAAATTTCATTAGAAAAATATATGACATAAAATCAACTATCTTAATAAAAACAAACTGATTCGTAAATCGCAAATATTTAACAGAACATTCAACTGCCATATAGTTGATTTTGAAAAACTGCGACTGTAATATTGAAACATTGTGACAAATCACTGTCCTTTTTACGAGCATCTGAAGCGCAACAGTGCAAAAACATACACCAAAACTCATAACAAAAAAACAACTTCTAACAAAATAATACATAACAAAACTTCCAAACAAAAGAAGACAAAATAACATAAAATACAAAATACAATATAACATAAAATAATAAAATGAAAAGTATCATCTTAACAACAATAAGTACAAATCTACCCACAAACATATAGTAAAAACGGAGATAGGGAGACGACGACGAAAGTAAAGAAGCAGAGAATGAGATCGAACAGAA
This sequence comes from Vernicia montana, assembly GCA_949750685.1. Lineage (NCBI taxonomy): Eukaryota > Viridiplantae > Streptophyta > Magnoliopsida > Malpighiales > Euphorbiaceae > Vernicia > Vernicia montana. The sequence goes on from CATKHJ010530769.1 coordinate 4,045, forward strand.
AGAGCGTCGAGCAACGGTAGAGAAGGACGCGTAAATAAATGACGAATGAGTGAAATCGATAGTGGATATGTCAATAACAGTAAATATGAGACTTTTCATATTAAATATAATAAATATATTAAAACCACTGCTGATTAAAAAATAAAATCGACACAAGTTCAAAAAAATAAAATTTAAGAGATAGTTAAAGAGAAAATGAGCATTTCTCTCACCTTGTTCTTATAAAATCCCCTTTTAATAATTCGTGGAAAAATTGTTAATCATTCGATGCCATAAATAATGTGATTAGTGAAAGATTTTAGGTTTGTGTTTTGCTTTTTTCTCGTTTCTGTAATTTTAGATCATCGCCAAGTTATTAATACGTAATAAAACTGTTCACAGGCCTAGAGCTATCTTATTCGAGTTGGTCCAATTAAAAAAAAGTTGATATATGAGTAGGCATAATTATTCGTGAACTCTCGCTTTGTATAAATTTTGATAATATTTTTTTATTTAACTTGTATTTTTAAAGATGGGCAAAAAAGAAAAATAAATAAAATAACTTATATTTTTAAAAGCATGTATGAATTATATAAATTAACACGTTTTTATAAAATCACTATAATTTTATAAATGAATGTGTCATATTTCTAACCCGTATGTGTATATATATTATTGTTTTTTAAAAAAAAATAACATACATAACTATTATCATTATTATTTTGTTAAATTTAGATATCATTTTTCGATAATTTTGAATATTAATATAAAAAATATATATGAGTCAAGTTTATTATATATGAGGTAATTGAAAAATAATAATAAGATATATATATTGATTTATTTAAATTTTAATTAAGAAAAATTAATAAAGTGACTTTATGTAAATATAATTTTTAAAAAAATTATATGGTGAAAAAGTTTGTAACCAACTTTTGAATTCAATTTATATATATAAGTAGTAACTTATTTTTGAATTTTTTTTTTTGAGGGAAATTATTTTTGGATTCTTTTAATTATAAAAGAATAGAAGGCAAATAAATATTTTAAATTGTGAAAATACAAGAATGTCCTTTTTAAAGGGTTGTCTGGAAATAAGAAGACAATAGGTAGGTCCCAAGGTTGTCACTATCTGTGTTGTAAAAACTACAAAGGCAATTAGGAAAAAAAGAAAAAGAAAAAGAAAAAAGGAGGGTAGTTTCGTAAATGAAAGGAGGCAGCCGGAATAATATTAGACCAATTTGAGATTTGGTAGGTTCTCGTCAATATCTGTTTACGGAGCCGTCCCCAATTCCCAAGTGGGGTTGCTGATTTTGGGTGGCGAATCGCCAGAGATTTTGACTTATATTCTCACTATTTAGTCATTTAAATGAATATTTTTAGAAATAATTGTAATATTATTAAATAAAAATTTATTACTATGTATAGCCCATCTCATATCCCATGGTAGGTGTGCTTTAAAAACTAGAGAGTATGCTTCACATTTCACTGACAAGTCGAAAAATGAATTTCACAATAACGCCCATTCCGAATACATACTCCTCTCATAAATTACCCCCAACAACTCTTTAGTACCTGTTTCTACTTTGCTGCTCTTTTTTTTTTTAATATATCAAAATATTCAGTTTATAATTTTGCGACGAATGTAAAAAAATTTAAAATTAACCTGGCGGGCCACTGAGAACAGAATATAATAAAATTAATATTGAAAGGAGAAAAAGGGAAAATATGTTATTCCCATTATTTTCCCGCGCAATTGAAACAGAAATCAGGTAAGATCAGATGACGACGACCACCATCATGATGGTGATGATGCCCCTGCCCTTTCCCTTCTGACTTGTAGGTCCCATTATCTCTCTCTCTCTCTCTCTCTCTACTTTCACTTTTATAAAATCTACCTGTCTTCCATTACCCGCAAATCAATGCCTCGTTTCAAATTTTCAAAATTTCTTAAATTTTATTTTTCTTCTTTATTTCTTTTTTCATAAGCCTTAATTTGATTTGTCTTCTTCTATCTATTATATATATATATAATACCCTTTTGAAGGACTTTGAATACTTGGTCCTTGTTAGCTTTGTTTAGGCAAAACCCTCACTTTCAATTTCACTGCCATGACTCTAGCACCTCCAATTCCGGTGCTACTCTTCCTATTTCTCACCGCCGTTTCTCCCGTTTTCGGGTGGCGCCCATGGCCCCACCTTAAACCCAACTCCTCTGATCTACTCTATGATGGCTTCAAAAAATACGAAGGCTCATCTGAGTTCGTTCACTTGCGTTACCATATGGGTCCAGTCCTCACCGCTAATATCACCGTACACACGATCTGGTATGGCACGTGGCAGAAATCTCAAAAAAAGATCATTCGTGAATTCCTTAGTTCGATCTCAGCTGCTCATTCTAGCCACCCCTCTGTCGCCGGATGGTGGAAGACCGTACAACTTTACACCGATCAAACCGGTCATAATATCTCGCGCACGGTTCTCCTAGGAGAAGAGAAAAACGACCGGTTTTATTCTCACGGGAAGAAGCTAACGAGGTTATCGATACAGTCTGTGATTAAAAGTGCGGTGACGGCTAGATCAAAGCCGTTGCCAATAAATCCGAAAAGTGGGGTATATCTTTTGCTCACTTCCGATGACGTGTACGTTCAGGATTTCTGTGGGCAGGTTTGTGGGTTCCACTATTTCACATTCCCGTCGATTGTAGGGTATACACTACCGTACGCATGGGTGGGTAATAGCGCGAAACTGTGTCCAGGAGTGTGTGCGTACCCATTCGCGGTGCCGGAATATATGCCGGCGTTAAAGCCAAAGAAATCACCGAACGGCGACGTTGGAGTAGATGGGATGATAAGCGTGATTGGTCACGAGATTGCTGAGCTGGCAACAAACCCATTAGTTAACGCTTGGTACGCCGGACAAGACCCGACGGCGCCGGTGGAAATAGCGGATTTGTGCGAGGGTATATATGGAACTGGAGGCGGTGGGTCATACACTGGGCAACTATTTGAAGGTCACGATGGTGCCACGTATAATATGAATGGAATTAGACGGAGGTACTTAGTTCAGTGGCTATGGAATCATGTGGTCAGTTACTGTACTGGTCCTAATGCACTTGATCAGTAAAAAAAAATGTATTGGCTGCTTTTGTATTTTGTAATTTGGGGGGTTGCCATAATTTTTTTTTATCCTTTTTTTTTTTTTTTTTTTTTTTTAATTTATTTATTTTAAATGGGTTTTTGTTGGGGTTTGTCAAATATTTGCTTATTTGGCTTTTTAAGGTAGTTAAAGTTGTTAAAAGATGTGTAATAATTTACTATATTTCTCCCGCATACTATTTTGTATACATAAAATATCTTATTTTTCCCGCCTTATTTAAAACTATTAGGTGATGTTATTTAAGATATTTTTTTATTGAAAATATCTTGTTGAACTATTTGGAGAGAAGTGCAATTTAAAAAAAAAACCAACTTTTTTAACATTTGGGTAGGAAGGTTCTTAACTGTGGCTTTTATGTCTTGTGCGGTAAGCCAGAGATATACACATTCTTTATCAATGGGAGTTGTCGAATTTTGGATGAATGTGAGTAATTCTTGGCACCAACTACCATCAAAAATTGAATACCTGTAGCCAATTTTTCTAGCAATAGCATATACGTGATTTTTTTTTTTATTAACAAATATCAAGTAAATACTACAATTCAATATGGGTAAGAAACAATCTGATACCTCATTAGCTATTGTTTATATTATTTTTATTGAAATAGTTTTAAGAATATATATATATATATATATATATATATATATATATATACAATATGCAATTGAATTAATGTCAATAATGGTATGAATTTGAAAGATTTTTTTTTTTTTTTTTTTTTTGTACAAGCTATAGAATATATGAATGGTGCTATTTTAACTTCAATGATTGCTTTTGTAAAAGCAGACAAATGTTTTAATAGGGCAGTTGCGAAAAATGATGTTGACACTGGAGCTTATCTTAAAATTTCCATGATCATATTACAGTTACATACTAAACTCCATGACCGAAGCAAAGGCGTATAAGAACAAGTCATTTCAAACAGGCTGTGGGTTTTTAGGCATATCTAAGGGACCCATTGATAATTTAATTTAATTTTTTTAATATAAATTTGAGCCACGAGGCTATGTTTTAGCCTTTTTTCTTCTTTGAAATAACCATTTTTGTTATTTTTGTATGTTTGTCTAGTGTTGTTTTCTCGAGAGTGCTACACTTTGTCATCTACTCTAAAATAAAGGAATCTATCACAACCCAAAAAATAAGTGTAGGGCAAGTCTTTATGTATATTTCCCGTCACTTTTGCACCAGCATGTGAATAAACCAAAGGTAAATTATTATTTTATCCTAAATATTTGATTTAATTAACAAACGTGTTTTTATTTTTATTTTATTTTTTTAAAAATTAACTAAATCGTTCTTAATATTTTAATTTTATCAAATTATTTCCTTAATATTTTTTTTTACCTTTTTCCGATAAAAAAATTTTAAAAAAATATATTTTTTTAATATTTAAAATACCCTCTCTCTCTCCACCTTCTTCATTCTCAATCCACAAATTTCCTTCTCTCTCTCTCTTACTTTCCAAAGCAATTCTTGATTCTTGCTTTTCTTTGTAAACATGAGAATATCCTTTGGCTTCATGTGTCAATGGAAATCTCAAAAACCCATAACCAGCAACACTAGCAACAATTTTAAGTGGTTTGGATTGGCCTTGATGAGTGATAGGGATAGTGATGGCAACTGAGATTTGAATTTTTAGGGTAATGCATTTGTGTGTGTGTGTGTGTGTGTGTAGAAGAAGGAAGAAGATGGTTGAGTGGTTTTGGTTATGGAGGTTAGAGTTGGATTTGCACAGAAAAAATTAAAAGAAAAGAGATAATTGATTTTGTTTCAACTTTTAAGTTTAAATAAAAATAAAATGGGCCCCACAATAATGGACTTAAATCTCTAATAACCTTAGAGTAGACCATAACCAGCAAAATCACTCTCAGCTGCTGTACAAAATTTGGCCAAAGTCCACCAGTAAGAAATTAGTTAATTTCTTAAATTTACTATTCTTGATAATTTATTTTCCTTTTTGGTTGATGGGTTCTTAATTAATTTTTGGTTTAATGTTCTCTTTCTTTATTTACTTTTGGTATTATATGATTATTAGTCTCAACATTAATTAATTATGAGTTTTGGATTTTGCAGGAAAATAAATACATTTTGGGATTTTCAATGCATGAGATAGAAAATTTAAGGGAAAAGTTTTTAATGGTAAAGGTGACGAAAAACAAATTATTTTTTTTTCATAATCTTCCCTCTTTAACTTTCCATAACTAATCTCATTAATCAAAACAAAAAAAATTCTGAAATAAACGAAATTCATAATATAAAAATGAACAAAAAAATAAACTATAAACTTATAAAAAATTCAAGGGTACACAATACACAGTTTAGCGAGATGAAAATGCTTGGAAATATGAAAATGAATAAGAAAAAAAGAAACTCTCGATTTAATAGAAGACAAACAAAACCCCAGGGAAGACACTGTTTTAGAGGAGAATAAGAATATCTGTACAGTTTGAAAATGTCTAGACATGGAGAAAACCGCCAAAATCGAAGAGAGGGTAAAAAAGATCAATCAAGAGGATGAGCTTAATTGGACAGCCATAGTCAAGTCTTTTTTTGGTATTTAAACCTAAACCAGAGAGTTGAGTAATATATATTAAAAGCTTGAGTTTAAAGAGTTGTTTAGAGAACTCACTTAAAAGCTATTTTTATATGAAATCACTCCATTGATTTTTTTTTAAGTCAAGATTTCACTTAAAATATAAAAATATATACGGACCAATACAATACTATCCTTTTATTATTTTTTATTTGGCCTATATATAATAAATTTAATCTATATATATATATTTTTATATCAATATTCAAAATTATCACAAGATAATATTTAATTTTAATAAAAAATTAATAATAATATTTCATATATATTAAGATATGACACGTCAAATAAAACAAAAATATAACCAAAACCGAAAAAAGCATATGCTTGGGACTAGTTATTAATTAACAACTGCACAAGAAAGCCCATCAACAACATTTCATTACAAATAATAGAGAAATTTTTTTAGTAGAGCTGGGACTATAATATAGGGTATTGAATTTTATTTTTACCATAATAAATCCTCAATTTTTTTTTAAAGAAATCAATAATTCAATATAGATAAAATAAAAGTATGATAAATTCAAGTGTCCCTAAATATATTTTTCCCCTTTCTTTCTTGTTAATTACAACTCAAGTAAGGGGGCTTTAAAGCTTCACTGCATTTTCCAATTCAAATAATACTAAGTTAATGCAAGCAAAATTGGGAACCAGCTGGTGAAGTGGCATCATTAATTTATATATATATATATAAAGTTTGACATAAACATAGAATGCTAACTCTGACTCTTGTTTTTCAAAAGTAGGTAAGGATGATAAAATATTGAAGCAATTTGGTTGTCTTAATTGATGGTCAATAAAGGGACCACTAATCTATTTCTTAAAATACCTACCAATACAAACACTCGATTATAGTCCAGAATCGGTGGAAAAGTGGAAGCGGCGCCTCAAACTTCATCTTTTGACCTAAAACCTCTTATGTGCATTAAAAAAATTTCTCACTTGGTCTTTAATTTATTATTTCGATACGTTTAATACACACTATGATTAGAAACCGAATCCAATTTTTAAAATAGATTCTAATTTTTTACTTTAATTAACAAATAATCTATTTTTTTTATCGAATAATTCTAATATATATTAATATATCGAATTATCACATATTTTATAATTAAATCTCAAATTTCTTATATTACAGTGCAAAAATAATATGATATTTCTATAATACAATACTAAAATAGTTCAGTATTTCAATTTAGTCCGATATTCTCGAGTATTGTACTCAGTTCTAAGCCTAAAGTTTGAATTTTAATGGGTTTTATTAAAACTTACATATATAAATAAATAAATTTTTTATATATATAATGTTAATATTCAGTTTGATACCAGTACTTTCGAATCGGTTCAACATAGTTCAGTTTCGTATAATTCTCGATTCGGATATGAATTAAGAACTAATACCGAATCAAATTAAAATTTTCGGTACGATTCTCACTAAATCTCAAATTTCTTACAGTACAATACTAAAACAATTCGATATTTCGATTCGGTCCGCTATTCCCGAGTACTATACTCACCCTAATTAGAATGTATGAAATTCAATTTAAAATTAAATTTTAATGACTTATAAATAATATTTTTAATAAAATATTTTTTTCAATAGCATTTCAATTAAAAAATGCGGGATGATTTGGATATGCAATAAAGGCTTCAATAAGAATTCAAGAAAGAAGTAGCTGTTTATAGGCTGTAGCTAGCTAGCTGCAACTTCTTGTTAACTCTGTCTCTCTTCCGTTCTCTATAGAAAACAAAATTAACTAGAAAAAGAGCAAAGGTGTCATCATCAATGGAAAAGTAGAGAAATAAATGATATGATCAAGAAAGAAAAAGATGAAGAGAAAAAGTAAAGAATTCTCTGCCCACATCATGGAAGTAATTGTCCAATTACTATCAATGGAATAAAATTTGAATAAACCAACAGAGAGAAAAGGAAAGGGGAAAGAGAAGAAAGGCGTATATATAAAAGAGTTGGCGCTAATTGATTAGCATTGAAAAGGGAAGATGTGCAAAGGAGCAGAAGCAATAATTAGAAGAGGGGACCTCTATGGCTCTTGTCATCTAATTTTCACACAACTTTGATGAAGTGAAACAAAAGAGTGCTTGCATTGAATTGATTTGCAAATCTGAAACCAACTGATACGCGCTAAACTAAATGATTCGGTGGTCCATGAAGATGACCATAGTATCTCCTGGAGGGACACCAGACACATGAACTTGCATAAATTTTGATACAGCAGGCAAAAAAAAAATCCCTTGATTGCTGAGGTTTAAGTAACCAAAACAATATCGTAAGTCTTTAGGATGTACAAGACTCCAACTGCGCTGAATATGATAATCTAGTACTAGAAGGTGAAAACCATCTAATCCTGAAATACTAGATGTGACTAGGTGTACTGCACGCAAATGCATATGCTCATAATCATGCATACTATATGGGGTCTTTAATGCTTTACTCTACCTAGCAGCTTATGTTTGATGTGCAAAATCAAATATGGGAGGCTCTATCATCCTTTTAAAGCCTACAACTCTGATAAAAAATCTTCCCTGGATTCCGCCAAACTGGTATATAATCAGTAATTATTACTAATGAACAAACCATCTTATCAAACTTTTTTCATTTGTCTTCTCACTTGTTATTGACTCTTAACTCAATATAATGAACATAAAAAAGGTAGAGTTCAGGTAGGAGATATATATGTAGAAGTAGAACTAATGTAGAAGCCCAGTTTTGACATCTAATAGCAGATATCTCTGGTATACTGTTAATCTCGACTGCAAAATATTGTACGAAATGTTAAAGCATTTTTTACTGCTATTTATTTTCTTTGTTTGCATGTGCAATATGCATGAATGTTTATTGTAAAAGACACAAGTGAAGTAATTGACAATTGACCCCAAAGTTCCAGGAAATTCTTAGAAGCAAAACTATTCATCACCCTAATTAGTATTGCACCATAACCATTTATGAGACAAACAAATGGCATGTCCATTATTTTTCAAGAAACTATGTATCAATAATGGAGTAAGAAATATCATTAACTACACGACCATATAGAGACACTAAACATTAAATGATTACTTTTCTTGAAATTTTGACCCTAACAATTTGTAGTTAAAATAAACAAGAATAAACCTGTTAATTTAATATTTCAAAGTATGGCATAACTGCATTCAATATGACCTTATTGTGAGAAATTCATACCTGGATAATCTCAAAAAAATTTAAAAAGAAGAGTTCATACCTGGCTACAAAAGAGTGAGATTCCATGAGACCAGCATCAATACAAGGTCAAATTAACCTCCCAAATACTTCTCACAGTCTGCAAACAGATGATGTTGTACTTGAAAGACCAATTTCAAACATATCAGTCTTTAATTACTAATGGTAAAACTTCAGCCAAGGAAATAAAAAAAATCTGAACTTAAAGTACTAGTCGAGATGACAGTTAAAAAAGCAGGAGTCTAATGGCATTCAGAAATTACTGCCAAAAGACTTGCAGAACTATTATATTCACCCACACCTGCCTATGCCCCCGCAGGCTAAAAAAAAGAAGTAAGAAAATGATGCATATTTAATGAGATTTTCTAAAAAGAAATCCCAACCATCAAATTCGGCAGAATAACCACATAGAAATAAACAGTTTAATAAAACAACATTCAAATATATCCATGATACCTTGGGAAATTCCAGCTCAGTCAAGTTTGTTTTAGTAGTTGTGCTAAAAATTGAGAAAAACAAATAATTTTCATCTCAAGAATAAAGTAGATAATGCAGTAATTAGACAAAGAATAAAAATCCTGAATTGATCAAATACTATCTTTTGTGCCATCTTCCTTTTTGGCTCAGTCTCACATTAATCTAAAGCCCATCTCCAAAGTAACATTGAGTTTCTTTCTTTCTCTCTATCTCTCTCTCTCCTTTTTTTTTTTTTTTTTTGTTTACTTTTCTTGGTCATCGTGACAGATACTTTTGAGATGCTGAGAATTCTATGCCAGCAACAAGCAATATAAACAGTCAATATCCTCATAACATTCTTATCAAATTTAACCTCTTTTTTTTTTTTTTAAGTATTGTAAAGAAGTGGATTCCAAGCTTAAAAAATGACTCTAATATCCAGGACTAGAAATGCTCACATGCCATCAGAGGAAAAGAACAATGAAAAAGTCACAGCGAAAAGTATGGTTTGAACATGATCAAACTAGTAAATTTTTTAAATAAATTGATTTCTACTACTGAGCAAATCATGTTTAAGTTATGCAGGGTTAATTGAGAAAAGAAGGCCATAACTGATAATACCTTACCTTAAAGATTGATTGAGAATCAAATAAGGGATAAAATGAATGGCCATGTGCATGTACGAGATAAATCATACACCTGCTTTAGTAAGCAATTAAGACATTTTAGGCAACTTAAAAGGATCCACAGCAAATGGCACCTTTGGAAGAAAGAAATATTAAGAATTTTCTCACGTAATACATCTTTGTTAACAGTATGTCAAAATACAGCCTAAGAAACAACATCAAACATCACTCATCTATGTGTAAGAATTGCTCCTTGTACAACAGGAAATATTAATCTATACACAAACTATCATTTTTGGTCTTTAAGTTTCTCATTCTGCAGGTACTTCAACACCCCATATGCAACAGTTCCAGCAACAAACAAGAAGACTGTAGGGGTGAAAGATGGGTATAAATACTTCACAAAAAATTTATCCCATTCTTCAGGTAGGAAGCCTGTTGATAAAAAATTGTTCAGAAGTTATATTTGGAATATGGAAACGACATAATCATAACCTTAAGATCAAACTTGAAACAATTAGTTTATTTTCACTATAGCTTTAAACTAAACAAAATTGTGTTAGTACCTTGAGGTAATGAAAAAATTTATGCCTTTCGACAATTTGTAAGGCAAAGGAAAATATTAGGTTGAAGTGCCTATAGAGACAGCTCTACATGTCATAATTGCTCAGTTAAGCAGCTGGACATAGCTTTTATCACTAATTATTGGTCTAAAAATGTTTTAGTGAAGAATTTGAACCTAACCCCTACTGAAGAGCTTTCCCATCCTTGGGTTCATGGCTTAACTCAACTAAATCTTAATCCTAAACCAATTAGGTTGGCAACAGAGATCATTTTTCTATGTTCAGTTAAAGAGCCAACTCGTAGCATTCTTAATTCAAGACTATCCTAAACTAGTTCAAGTTAGCACCATGGATATTTATTCATTCACTCATTATGTTCTCTTAAGAACCAGCTTATTATTTAATGCTGAGAAAAAAAAACTACGGAACTCATTGACTATTTTACAACACAAGCTAGATGCAAGACTGAATGTCCATTATGTTCTTTCTGTCCTCTTACACAAGGATAGCACAACAATTATGCTATGAATTAGACATGACCAAAGTCATTGTCAAGGCCCAACTCATTAGGCACACAGAATATCAACTTAAATTTTGACACCATGTCATGTGCCTAAGATTAGAAAAAGAGAATTTACCCCTAGAGAGTTTATGAGTTTTATAAAGCATGGAATTAGATGAAAAAGTCATTATTCAAAACAATGCTATAAACCTCTGGTTTAGAGTTTAGACGCTACACCCCAAGGTTATACATAGGGAGAAATACTTAGTAAATGATCTACAAAATAGTTCTTTTGGATAGAGAGCCTATTTTACAGGCAGTACATAAGGAAGAAAATTTCCCTTCTGCTACTACAGTACCTTAGAAACTGTTCACAGCACTCAGACAGTTTCTAAATTTCCCTGGTCTTACTATTTTTAACCTGAAGTCCTATCCACACTGCTTCACTATTACTTGCGCATACTTTCCTAACCTTTGCCACTGATTAACACATTCAAATAAGCCTTCAGAAACCTAGTGTGTTTGTTGTCAGAAACATCCTGCAACTTGTTTCCCATCAGATCTTCATCTTTCTGCCATAAATCTACATGACTTATCTCCACTAATACAAAATATAGGTACTCGGCCCATTTGAAAATAATTCTAATTTCTAAACCTTAAAAATCCTAATTTACCAAGACATAACCTACCTAAAGTGCAAGTAGACAGATTACTCAAATCTGTCCTGTAGCACCATGGTGATTATACGTGTGAATGTGCGTGTGTTTAAGTGCTCATGCATACCTTCTAACACAGTATACGGAAAAGAAAAAAGAAAGTCATAGGAACCAATAATGAGTTAAACTGAAATCCTAGAGCAGTAGAATATTTAATTTGTGAAGTTTGTATTAACAGTGAAAAACAAGAAGCAATTCATCAAAAAAGGAAAGAAAGAAAGATAACAAGAAGCAAAGTAGTCAGAGCTAGTAATGATATAACCATTGTATCAGCAGGACAACAATCTCTAGCTCATCTTTAAGAATAAGAGAAGCTAGCGACGAGGCAAAAGGTACTAAGATCATTTTTAAAATTCAAGACACTTGGAAGGAGCTCAGACCCCTAATTTCTACAAGGAATGCAGTACATTCGATCTAATATGAGGTCAATTACCTATTAGAGTATTTATGGTAAGCCTTAATGAAATGTAAATAAATGCATTTTCAGTGTATATAGCCTTAATGCATTAAAAGATGAAATGATAATATCAGGACTTTTCCATGGTGTATTTTTGATAGTTCTAGCCAATTATGATTTTTGACCCAATTTAACTAAATCATCCCATGATACAGCTGAGTTTCAATTTATTCAACAATAAATGTTACCAAACTAACAATTTCTAATTAAGGCAAATAAATTTCCGAAATCCAACATACCTGAAGCAGCAAGCACAATGCCCTGGACAAGAATGATCCCACCAAGCCCCAACCAAGCAAGAAGAAAGGCGCTTTCATTCTTACTCTGTTCCTTAGCTTTAGTCTCGTCCAACTGACTTACAAATGCTGGTTTCTCAACCGGTGACCGCCTAACAATCGAGGCCCTTTCTCTTTTACCTTTTTGTTTCTTCTTACTGCTCGCACCACTAGCACTTGCCTTATCTGGATTTGACTTGGTTGAAGCTGCAGGAGATGTTGACCCAAACCCTAGCCCAGGTGCGGTGGATTTCTTGGGTGTGGCTGAATCGTTGGCGGGTTCGGCGTCGGTGGTGGGTTTTTGGGATTGGATTCTGAGTTTGAGTTTGGTTTGGGGAAGATGATGATAGGATTTTTTGGTGAAACAAGAAGGTAAGTGGATTTGTAGCGCCATTTTTTTTTTCTTTTTAATGTTTTTGGTGGTGGTTATTGTATGCCCGTTATTTGCGGTTTTAGTACGCTGCGCTTTGCGGTTTTCGGTTATACCATTCGTCTCCCCTATAATTTTTGGAAATAGCATTAGCCTCCCCCCTTCTATAATATTTTGTTATGTTTTTCTCCCATAGAGTGAATAAAAAGTTTCCAATTCTTTTTTTTTTTTTAATAAAATGAATTTTTTATTAATAATGATTAATAAGTACAACTTGCAATAAATAAGTAAATTTAATTGTGTTCAAAAAATACATACGAATTTTATTATAAAGACGAATTTTTTCTTTGAGTTTTATTAATCGTATTGATCAAAAAATTGTATACAACACCTTATTTGAGTTTGACATATAGGCAATAAATACATTCCACTCAGTGGCTATATTGAATCACAAATCGACTTCATTTGTTTCAGAGTTTGATCTTCTAAAAATCATACTCAAGCTTCTTTTAACTCCTATAAAAAAAGACAAACAAACTCCTATCAAATAAGACAAAACAAAAGACTCATAACATATCATCAATAAAATTAACAAACAACTAAAAAAAATCTAACATAAGATCCTAAACGAATTTTCAACTAAATAAAGTCATCTTTATTGTTGAAAGGTCTTTGATTTATTTCCGGATGTTGAAACCTTAGCAGTCACAAATCGACTTCATTTGTTTGACGAGTCTGATCTTCTAAAAATCATACTCCTAACATATCATCAGTAAAATTAACAAACAACTAAAAAAAAAAATCTAACATGAGATCTTAAACGAATTTTCAACCAAATAAAGTCATCTTCATTGTTGGAAGGTCTTTGATTTATTTTTGGACGTTGAAACCTTAGCAGTCACAAATCGACTTCATTTGTTTGATGAGTCTGATATTCTAAAAATCATACTCAAACTCCTTTTAACTCCCATAAAGAAAGATAAACAAACTCCTATCAAATAAGACAAAACAAGAGACTCATAACATATCATCAGTAAAATTAATAAACAGTTAAAAAAAATATAACATAAGATCCTAAACGAATTTTCAATCAAATAAAATCATCTTCATTGTTGGAAGGTTTTTGATTTATTTTCGGATGTTGATACCTTAGCAGTCATGAGATTTTCCTCCATACATATTTAATTTGTCATCTATTATTCTAAATTAACTATTAAAGAAATATAAAAGATTTTACTATTAAATTTATAAATTGTGACCAACTCATGCAAATAAGATGAAAATATGATTAGTTATTTATTGTGACTAAAAAAAATATAAGAAGAAACGAGGAAAAAAAGGTAGAGATCAAAAAGTTAGGGTTGACTATCGTCAACAGTAAAGATAAGCCGTTGACAACAATTAAAAAGAGAATTAAAGAGCGGCCTCTATTGGCCGTGGCTAATAAAAATTCAACTTAAAAAAAAGTTGTGTACTTTTATAAATTAGACAATATGAAATTATATAACTCCTAAATATGAAACTCCTTAAAAGTTTCCAATTCTTATACTTTCTAATATATTTTTAATTAATCAATCACAAATAAACATATAATTTGTTTCAATTGTATGTGAATTTGTTTTAATTTTCGAATTAAATGTAAAAATCATTTTAAAACTTTCTTAGTTTGTATTTGAAATTCATTACTTTTATAATGATACAAAAGTTTATAAAATTTTTATTAAGTATTAACAATTTCATTAAATTAAAAAATAAAAAATTTAAATAAAAATTTTCATTTATGTCAAACACTTCAATTGTAAATTTACAAATAGAAGTTTAAAATTTTGTAAAATTCATTTTTATCAAGCGAACATTAATCCTTAACACTATGCATGGCGACATGATAGGGAGGGGAGGGAAAGTTATTTTAAAGGGAGGGGAGGGAATGGAGAAAATTTCAATTTATTTTGTTTGGCAAATTAAAATTTAATTAATAAAGAGAATGGAGGGGAAATAATGTTATTTTGTTTGGATGGAAGGGAAAGAACGGGAATTATAATTGTAAAAAGATAAAAAAAGTTACCAAATAAATAATAAAAAGAATAAGAAGAACACCCATAAATTTTCAATAAGAATAAAATCTACTAATCATGTTAAATTTTTGAAAATAATTTTCAAATAATAAAAACTTGAGATCACTATTAATAATTTTGAAATAGAATTAGATACATTGAAATG
>CATKHJ010530820.1:0-28549 GCA_949750685.1 Vernicia montana
TTAAAGTTTTTAGCTTTATGTTGTTGTAATGACTTCTGGGAAAGAAGATGTATTGTTTCAAATGGTTTTGAAATTTGTATATCTCTCTCCTCGGTTTTAATTGTGAAATCCGATTTGAAAAAGTTTAATTTACTTGATTTATAAATCTGGTTTTGTTGAACTTTGGGAATTTCCCAATCATCAATGGATTTTGAAAAGTCTTCAATAGTAATTTCTTCACTATTGATAATCTTTTTAATTTCAGATTCATTAGAATTGGAAGATGTAGAAAAAGATGATGTAGTTCTACAAAGAAATGTATCCATAATGTATTAAATTTTTGAAAAGTAAATCAAAATAAAATTTTCTCCGGTTATACCTAAATAAAGCCAACAGGACTTACTGTCTAACTATAGGACTAACAACCTAGCTATATAGGTTCAGTGGAATGAAAATATTATTTTTATTATTAAGCAAACAGATAATACAAAATAAATACACCTGAAACAAAGCAACACTCAACAAACTTCACTCTACTACCCCCAGGCTCTGATACCATGCTGCTATATATATATATATATATATATATATATAATTTATTTGTAATTTTATCTCATTAATTATATGAAATTATGTATATTTGGGCTATGAAATTATGTATATTTGGGCTTTGTATATTTGAAAAAGCCCATAGATGATTTGGGCTAATTCTATAGTTAGACTCGTAAAGCCCAAGCCTCCAACCGTACATCCCTCTCTCAGAATCAGCTTCTATGGCTTAAACCCTGGTTCTTTAAACCCTAAAATACACACATAAACAGACCCCAAAAGGAGCTATTTCGTGTTACTCTTTCTCTCTCTTCAATGGAGGACCCGAATTCAGCCTCCGATGACGACCCAGGTAAATAATTCTATTTACACTTTTCTTCGTCTATGACTTCCACTGTTTGGATGCCGAGAAACTACAGGAAACACAACATTTTTGAAGGGATTGATTGCGTTTATTATTCTTTTTGATTGCTATATTTGTTTTATGTTGAGAATTTATAAGGGTAAATGTGTTTTGTGATGCTAATATGATAAATATCTGAAAGAACCATAATTTTTGTTTTTCGAAACTTTTTATTTATTGTGGTTTTTTTTTGTTTGATCGAACTTGGCCTTTTAATCGGAAGCTTTTTATAATTTTTTTTTTCCTCTTGCATTAACTGTTAATGGATCAGAAAATGCTAGAAATAAGGAATTTACTTATGTATTTTCATTGTTAAATTGCAGTTTTGATGGATGAGGATGGTGAGGTGGAGGAGAGGGAAGCTATGAACTTTGTTTTCAAAGCTACCCATGAAGCTAAACTTAGAGAACTCTTACATAAGATTAATTCTATTGAGATCAAGTTATGTTCAGATGCTGCGAAGGAGTTTATCAAATTGCTCAAAGGTGAATCCGGGGGTGAATTGCTTCGTCTGTATGTACAGTCAACTTCAAATTTCTCAGAACTTGCTGGGGCTTTGAAACTTCAGCAGGGGAAACCTGGAATGTCTTACATATTATCATTAATTTCTGTTATTCTTAGTCATCCTGATGGAAAATACAAGCCAAATGATAAGGAGAGAATGGCTATAAGTGTGGCTCTTGACAAGTTTGCTCGATCTTTTATTGAAGAAAAATTGGATACCATTTATAAGGAACTGAATAGTAAAGAGGGAAAGCGCCAAAAAGCAGCTCTTTTGCTGATGGCTTCGGTTGTTAGACGTGGGTCAGGTTTGGCCTCTGATTTTGCTAAGAAGTTTGATTTTAAACTCCAGGGATTTTCCAACCTTGCAGAGTACAAAAAAAGGCAGAATAATAAAGGAAGGAAGCACTCCACAAGAAAGTCTTTTGTTGGCTTTGCTATGTCATTTTTGGAGGTGGGGAAACCGGGATTGTTGAGGTGGGTCCTGCAGCAGAGGGAAATGTACTCTGGTGTTCTTCGTGGGCTTGAGATTGACGATGATGAGACTGTTACTTATGTTTTGTCCACATTGCGGGATAGGATTCTCACTGAACAGTCATTAGTTCCCCCAGGTCTCAGGAGTGTTCTTTTCGGGAGCATTGTTTTGGAACACTTAGTTGCCATTTCAGGAAGGGAGAATGGTGGACTCTCTGCAGAGTTGGCTCACCATGTGCTACTTATGGTTTGTACTGATCCTTGCAATGGATTGATGCCAGATTTCAATAGACACCCAAATCCATTAAGAGGTAATCCAAAGAGACTCGTGGAACTCATGAAGAAGCTAAGGGCAACAGAGGCAGTCTATCACAGAGACTTGCTTTTAGCTATTGTTAGGGGCAGGCTTTCTTTTGCCTCGGCATATATGGAGGAGTTCCCCTACAACCTGGAAGATTTTGCGTCTCCTAGCTGGTCAGCTTTCTGCATACACCAAGTAGTCCTTTATTCCATGTCTATTATTTCTTGATTCTTCTTCTTCTTCTTTTCCTTTTTTGTCTAATTATATGCATGCAAACTGAAGTACTTGCAGGTTTTCTATGATTTCTCTGGCAGCAAATCTGGTATCCTCAGTGGTTGTGGGCATTCCTTTTGATTTTCTTGATTCTCAGTCTAATGATCCACCTACTTTTGATAGTGTGGATGTGCAGAATATCATCAATATTATATCTTCTCGTCCATTGAGCCGATCAGCAATAAATAAGGGGTTACTTCACTCAGATTTTCTTGTGAAGAATGGAACTTTAAGACTTTTTTTGGAGGCTCTGAGGTTGTTGGATTCCTTCTTCAGGGCTATAAGCCTATCTTGTACTAGGAAACAAAGGATGCAAAAGTCGGCAGCACTCAAGCAGGAAATATGGAATGAGATTCAAACTTTGCTTCCTGATCCCCAAGTTTTGCTGACTCTTCTTTCTCCTTTAAGTAGCTATGCTAGGACTGATGAGTTATGCTTGAAAAGAACAGCAGATAAAGAAGATTTTCTTTTCTCCAGTAAGAGAACAAAGAAATTGAAAACAAATGTTATGAATGAGGAGACGCATATTATTGTTGGTGGGATAAGTTCAGTTCTGGATGACGTGTTTCCTGGGGATAATGAAAATGCTGTGGATTCACAAATTTCACATGCATCAGACAGTGCAGTGGATTTTATGAATGTTATGTTAGAATTGTGGGGTTCTGACCAATGCTTTGTCCCTGTTGCTACACTAATGGATGCAGAGATATTCTTCCAGTCTAAGCTTCTTGATGCTATCAAAATTTATATTGTAAGTTTCAATTTTGCTAAATCTTACGTTTATTCCTTATCAAGGCCATCTGCTCAAATGAAGCAGAAACTTTTCAGTTGAATGTTGTTTGGTTTAGGTTTAACTCAGTTGTGTTACTTCTACGTGGTGGTGTTTGTGTTACTTTAAGTTCTGTTGGTTCGGTCTCCGGAATATGGATTTTCTGGAGCTGTTGAGCCAATTATATATTCATGTATTACTCATAATCTCACACACACACACACACACACACACACACAAATGTTGAGGATCTCACACTAGAGATCTTACCATTCATCTAAAAGCATGTCCTTCTTAATGAATCCAATTGAAATTTGTCTTGGCTTGTGTTTGAATATGAAATTCTTTATGGCCAGTGGAGTGTGGACTTAAAATCCCTAATACTTGCCAATCTATTTTTACTTGTTGAAAAAGTGCTCTCATGTAATTGCTGATTTTTTTTTCTACCTGTGGTTGCATATTGTTCTTTTTGAGATGCATAGCAAGAATGCTTGTTTATGAAATTTGTAATTCAACTTTATCAATACTTAGTACTAATATGGAATTACATTGTAACTAGTTGTGGGCCTGTGCTTTACGCAAGTTTTGATCATATATATATTTTTATTTAACTTGTATTTTCTTAAAATATTTTAACATATGCGAACTATTATTATTATTTTTTTTATTAAATTCAGATGTTAGTTTTTCATAATTTTGAATATTAATATAAAGAAAATATCTACTTGCATTGTTAAGCGCCAATAATAAACAAAAGGCTATGATTGCATTGTCAATTTGGATGCAGAGTTGATGGTGTCTAAAATTATAATAAAAAAAAGTCTATATATTTAATTAATAAAATTAAAGGAATTGGACAAAATTGTTAAAAAGGCGAAAGTTTAGAATTTTTTTTGTCATATGCCTTTGTTTTGAGTTAAAATGTCCAGTATTTGTTCAGCCTTTCAATGTTTGCCTCACTTTATTTTGGTAAACTCTTTTTCTTTAACTGTGCAGTAGCACACTTAATTTGATGCAAGTACCTGTCTTTGCTTTGCCAAATACTTGTATGGCATATAAACTGATATTTAGTAACTTTTGCAAGTTCATATTTTAACCATGTGAGTGTTTCATTACGGCAACTTGTAGTTTCTTGGTATGTGGCATAGGGTTTGGAGAATTTAAGATTTTTCACATACCCTGCATCCCCTCCCTGAGCTGCATGTTTATAATTTGCTGCCATAGTTGCACTATTTTATAATGCTATTTACTGAAAGAAATAGACTCTTCTTATACTGCAGCAATTTCTGCGTGTTCATTCTTCATACTGTGGACTTTTGGCTGAAAGTCCTGGTATGGTAGAATCCTGCTGTGGAACTTATGCACCTAAGTTATTAGTTCTCTCTCTCTTATGAGGAAATCATGGATTCAGATGAAGGTCATAACTTTATGACTTTCTAAATTCTGAAGTTGTTACAGAATTGTTCTGTTCTTTTTTTTTTGAACAATTGTTATTAATTCTTACAGTAGTTTTAATTTAATTTCATCTTTGTACAGCTGACAATGCCTAATGCTTTGGAGGGATCATTTGATTTTTTTGTGAATCTTCTCAGCAATCCTTCAGAATTGCCCTCTAATCTCCTGTGCTCTCTGTTGTCTCTTCTAGCTGAGTATGTTAAATGGTCTCTGGGGAGTGTAATTGCCATCAGAACTCCACCACTGATGTACAAGCATCTACAGCCATTTCTTAATTTGCTAATCTTTTCACCAGTTGGTGACATTAAGATTCAAGCATACAATTTGGCACGAGCAGCTATAGCAAGTACAGGTGCATTTGATCGAAACTCACATGAAATAGCTGTGTGGTTCTTATTTTTACCAAGCTGCAGTGTAGTTAAATCATCTGTTCAGATCCATGGAACAGAAGTTCTGCAGAACTTGTCAACAGCTGTCATCTCTTTCTTATGTGATGCCATTTCTACAACTGGGAATAATTTATTCAGATATTGGGATGCAGTTAGGAAACATACTTACCATTTAAATGAATTTAAAGGTAATTGGAGTGCTTTCTTTCTCTTTACCTTATATTGCTTGTCTTGATTTTATGAATTAAATTTGCACTTTTGAAATAAAACTATTTATATAATTGTGCTTCCCATCCTCTTGTGCACATCTATTCAAAACTCAGCTCAGCCTCATTCCTGATCTAGGCGGGGGCCTTTTGTCCACTTCACCCCCTTTCTTTTTCTGCACCTATCTCAGGTCATTCTTTTTGATATTTTTTGGATGATTTGGGGGAGAGGTTGTGAAAAAGGAAATGTGGCATAGATCTTTCCAAAGTAGCCTTGAACTAGGTGTAATGGAGGAAAAGGAACCAATATAGCTGACTCCAACTAATTTGGAGTTAAAGTTTAATCAAGTTGAGGTAGCTTGAGGGTTTTTTTTTATTTTTTTATTTTTTATTGAACTGTATTTTGCAACTTTGATTTTGCTGGACAATATATCCATTGATCAAATCTATAAGATATCAAATGGATAATCATTGCTTACAATTTGGTTGTTTTCATTTTGATAGTTTACTGGCATCAATGAAAGGTCATCTCTGGGGCCTTTTATTTATAATTGGAAAAAGCCTAATTATTTTAAAAATCCAAAACTTTAAGCGTGTTTTTCAATTTTGTCCCAATTTACAAATTTAGTTGCAATTATGTCCAAGTCAAAGAAATTAGTCAAAATTAAATTAAAAAATAATATTATGTTCATAACTAAAATAAAATTATTATATTAAAATTTTTTTCTTTTTTTACACCATAGTTTCACTTAAAAAAAAACTCCTCTTCCCTTCTTTTCGTTTCTTTCTCTCTTTCTCCGTTTCAATTTAATAAATCTAACTCTTTCCTTCTTTACACCATGACTCCCACCTCGAAACAAATTTTAGCCCCCAAAATTAATCTAATGTAATAATGATTAATTCATAACTTTATGAAATAAATCATTGCTATTGAGAGATAAAGAAAAATGAGTGATGAAAGGTGGATGGAGAGGTAAAACTCAACTCAATTTAACTCTACTTAACTTAGCCTTAATTTCAAAATTAATTGGAGTCGGCTATATGGATTCTTTGTTTCCACTTTAAACGATTTTGGGCAACGTCTTCTGATAATTGTAATGCCTCTAAATCATATTATATTCCTCTTCTCCAAGTTAGTTTAGGTCTACCTCTTCCTTTCTTTCTCTCTTTTATCATGACGTGCTCAACCTTCCTAACTGGAGCCTCCCTAGGTCTCTGCTTTACGTGCCCAAACCATCTTAATCTCTATTCTCTCATCTTGTCCTCAATCGATGCAACTCCCACTTTATCTCTAATGCTTTCATTACATATCTTATCCATTCTAATATGACCACACATTCATCTTATCATTCTCATCTCGGCAATGCTCATCTTTGATACATGTTGTCCCTTCATTGTCCAACACTCGCTACCATATAACATAGCCAGTCGAATAGCCATACATTAGAATTTTCCTTTCAATTTATTGGGAATCTTGTTGTCACATAGGACTCCCATGACAAGCTTCCATTTCAACCATCCAGCTTTTATCTTGTGGCTAACATCCTCTTTACAACTTCCATCTCCTTGAAGGATTGAGCCTAGATATTTAAAATGGAGAGGTAAAAAAAAAAAAAAAAAAATTTAGTTTATTTCAATTATGAATATAATATTTTTTCAATTTCAATTTTGACCAATTTATCTCACTTGGACACAATTGCAACTAAATTCGAAAATTAGGATAAAATTGATAAAATTAAAAGTTTTGGACAATTGAAAAGACAGCAAGTTTTGGATTTTTTTTTTTTTTTTTTTTTATCATTAAGCCATTGGAAAATATTGAACTGGAAAATTTTCAACTTAGATATAGCTGGACAATATATCCATTGATCAAATCTATATCAAATGGATAATCATTGCTCACAATTTGGTTATTTTCATTTTGATAGTTTACTGGCATCAAAGAAAGGTCATCTCTGGGGCCTTTTATTTATAATTAGAAATTTTTTTCTTGTTAGAATTTGTTAATAGTTTGCATACTTGTCTGTTTCAATGGACATATGAAAAAATATACTGTTTTTCATCATAATTGGAATTTAGTTGGTGTCCATATAGGTTAATGTGGATTTGTCACTTTAACCTGCGTTGCTCGGAGCAAATGCAAAATGACATAGATACATGACATTGTTTGATGATGATGACTATGGACATGAAGCGTCAATGTTCCAGCTGTAAAATGCATGATTAATTCTGCTAGAGAAAGCAGGAAAGAGGGACATATATGTGTGGTTTAAAAGATAAGAGAGTGAATATATGATGCACAAGCCGTGCAGGCATATGGCTTTGCTTTTGTTTGAAACTATTACTAGGTAGTTGTATCTATACATGGCTGATTGCAATTTAACTTCATCCTTTTCTTGATAAAGCTGTGGACCTGGATTGCAGTATCTTAAATTTATTCTTTAACAAATTGGTATGTGGCTCAAGGGGGGAACCTCTTCCCCGTCAAAAATAAGAAGAAAGAAAATTACTTTGAGTTTTAGGGTAATTTATAAAGAAAATAACAATGGACCCCCAAAATTTTTTATATTTTAGGTTTGGCCCTCCCATTAAATTTTATTCAAGCTCTTCTATTTCAACTGAGGCTCCCAAAATTTTAATATGTTTTAGTTATTGCCCCTCATTTTTAATTAACTTTATTCATATCCCTTATTTTACTTTAACTTTGCTCCCTCACCCAACTGCAAAGTTATAGTTTTGCTCCTGAAGTAGGTACGTGTGTAGCCATATCAGATGTGGATCCCTTTTCCATGTTACGTAGTATTTTTTCATGCATGTGGAAATTATGTTTAATTCCTTTTGAAATGATAATTTTGATCATGAAAAGTTAAGTTAATTTCATTGTGGGTCCTTGTGACTCTACTTCATTGTATATAGTTGAGAACAGCCTATACAATTTCATGTTCTTCATTCCGTGATGAAATAATTATGGAATGTCCTAGTGATATAAGTACTTGAAGTATTCTGACATAATTATAAAGCTAGGTGCAATACCCAGTCAAGCCTGCATGAGGCCTGGGTTATCTTATTCTTCTTGTGTTCTTAGGGAGCCCACCTCAAACGACACATGAACTCATTAACTAATTACTAACTACAAGTTTTCCTGGATAACTAAATTTTCTTCTCCATTGAATCAATTACACCACTTTCAGTGTTTGCCTTATTCTTATAAAGAATTTTTAATACTATTTATAGTCTTGGAAATTGGCGTTTGTTTTTCCGTCTACTATTCTAATAGATTGAATGAGATGGCTGTCAAGCTCTTTATGCTCTTCCAGAAAAATTATGACAAGTGATGGATTTTATTTTATTTTTTTGAACTTCTTTTCCTTGCAGATGTTTCACCTGAATTCAGCCCTCTCATTGTATGTGTCTTGCAGAAGTGTATGAGGTTACTTGGTTCTGAATCTGGAACCTTTTCATTACCAGAGAAGTCAATAATATCTGTGTATGTGAGCAATACATTGAAATATCTATTGCAAACTCAGGTACATTTTTTGGTGTTTTTAACTTAGAAATTGCAAGGCTTTTGACATGACATAATGAGAGCTAAATTTTTGTAGGTAGATGCGAGCTTATTAGCTGCTTTGATTAGATCAGTTTTGTTTGAGGGACTTGAGGATCGCTGTTCTGTGGATTTCTTCTGCGAGTGGCATCCATTGCAGAATTTATTGCTCTTCGCAGAGAGTATATTGCATCAAAAGACCTGCTGCTTTTTTCCCATTGACCAAAAAGAGATGCCTGTTGATAGTTCTTTTGCAAGAGCACTTGTTGAAGTAAGAAAAAATATAGAGAGTGGTCATGATGGTGAAGTGGCTGGAATTATGAAAGCCTTTTCTTCTGCAATTATATGTACAACATCAGGTGGGGTACTACAAAATTTTCCAACAGTTATGACCATTTTTCAGCATCTTCGGGTTCCTCTGCCATTCTTATCCTCAATAATTTTTCTTGATCAAAGTTTTCTTGCTGGTGTTTCGAAATTATGGCCTAAGGTGTTCTTTCCTGGTCTAGAAAAGGCTGTCTCTATGATTAATCCTCAACGTGAAAAATATGATACTTTTGCTCAAGAAATAATGCTTAATGTGGATTTTGATGCTAGTGAATCTACTGCTGCTGTTGCATTTGGAATTTTTCTGAGTCAGGCTCCTTTCCACGTGCTATTTCCTGCAATTATAAGCAGTGGTGGTCCTTGTTTATCGGAGCCTTCAAAGATAAAAGATGTGCTTATGGCCAAACTATCTGAGTGCACAAATGATTTTGTAGTTTCCAATTTGCGCCTCCTTCTATTTTGGTTTTATCAGATACAATTGTCGTATAGAATAAAACCATTGGCTAAATTGAAAGAGCTGGCTGCAATGTGCTATATTCTTATGAAGCACATGCTTACTCAACTATTGGTTTTGAAGCCTAATTCAGAGGATCCTCTTTCAGCCGAGATTATTCCAGAAGTGGTCGAAACTATCTTTTGTCATCCTGCCGTAAAAGCATCATTGACATATCCTTTGGACTGTGATGAGAATTCTATAAGTGAGGATTTTGTAGAGGAAAACTTTAAGGACAATTTAGAGGCTTTCCTTAGTTTTTCTCAGCAGAGAATTCATCAAATAGATCACCATGTCTTGGATATGTTGACAACAACTTTTGAATACTTCTTGTCTCCATTCAGCGGGCAACATTATGTACTCAAAGTTGAAGATCGTGCAAGTAAGCGACTTGTGAAGGCTTTCAGAGCCCTGATACAGAGGCTATATCTGCAACTGAAGGACAAGTTGGATCTGTTTATTAAGACTGAAGATTTGTTGTCACTTCTCCAACCATTTTATGCTTTGCATGCTTTGATACAGTTCAATTCCCCATTTGAGCTTTTTGATTTAGCACATTGGATATTTGATACAATTGAAGTGAATGGTTTGACTGCTCAGAAATCTTGTAGGATATCTGCTTTCTCCATTGGGTTTTGTATCGCTGTTGATGCTTTCAAAAATTTGTCTAATTATTTGCAGCAACCTGTAACAATGAGAGCACTGTTTTATACTTTTTGGGAAATGGAAGAGAAAAACTTGAATGCTAACCTTATCGAGGAAACTTATTTTAAAGCATGCAAGTTTGCCACCAATTTTGAACTGGATTTTGCATACACTTGTTTGCTGGAAGCTGTCGGTGCTGTCTACAGGCAGAAATACGTGCAATGTGATTTACTTGATCCCTTAAGCATGCTATTGTCAAGGGTTATTATGAGCACCCCTCTAGAAATTCTTTCTCGCTGTGTTTATGGCACTAGCAAGACAAAAGCTAAATTGTTGTTTCTTCTTGTTGACATGAGTTCCCTGCATCTATCAGTGTTTGGGTACTTATTCTTAGGAATTTTGAATAAAAAATTTCATCCTAAGGAAAAGATAGAGGAAGAGACCTGTAAAATGCCTCTTTCAGATGAGGAATTTTTGTTGCTTCTGCCAGCTGCACTTTCATATTTGAATTCAGTTTTCATGAAATTAGAGAAGCAGTACTACAAGCAGTTTACTAATGTACCTTCTTTTTATTCGAAAATACTATTATGTGGTTTCTGTAACTGGAGGAGCTTTGTATCTGGGTATGTATTTCAGGAAAATTATGATGAATTCTTCCCATCATCTATTGAAGAAATTATCAATCTGGTGGATGCTAGTCTTCTTGGAAAGGCAATGCATATGTTACGATTCCACTTTGCACTAAGTGGAGACGTGAAACTGAAGGAGCGATTGAAGATGTTCAGTTCCGTTCTCACCTGCTCTGATGCACATGATGAGCTGCTGGACTGTGATGTCAGTGAAATGGAATTTTATTCACTTAGCCAGTCACTAAACCTTATCAATAGAGTTGTTGCAAAAATATCATTCTGTAGGATGTTATTATTTCCAGTGGATAATCAAATTCTCTCTCTACCAAAAGAAGCAGATGGTAACTCAAATGCAATCTCATTAGAAATGGTGTCTAAGAAAGAGGGTAAATCAAGAATGCATTTTATAAAGATTTTGGTTAGTACTTGGCAATGCATGGTTAGTAAATTCCCTTCAGTCTCGTATGATTCAAGAGGAGAAAAGAGTGCTGATTGTTTACAGTTGTATAGATACTTGGAATTGTTCATCTTGAAAACTATTCTTGAATTAACCACAGAGATGCGTGATGGTCTTGTCCAATTGCAGGCCATTCCCTTTCTTGAACAATTGATGACATCATCGCTTCTCTATAGGTTTGAGGATCCCACAACTTTGGATAGTCTTTGTTGTATACTAACAATGTTGTCAGAGGGGAAATTTTCATCTACTCTGTATCTTCAGCTGCTGCTTGCCCACTCTCAGTTTATGTCTACCATTTGCTCTATCACAGAATCACATAGTTCTCAGATTGGTGCTCTTTTTAGGCCTATGCCCAGCATTCTGAGATCACTTGTTTTCCCTCGTCCAAGTATTAAGAATGATCTGCAAGCAACTAAACATGGTTTGAAGCAGCTGGAATTTTTTAAGTTACTTGGAACACTTGTTCAATTGAAGCGTGATCAGACTGATTGTTCTTCTGGAACAGATATTGGCATAAATCTTAAAGAACTGCATTTATTGCTTTTGTCTTCCTATGGTGCAACACTTGGTGAAATCGACTTGGTGATCTACAATATAATGCATGACATTGAATCTATTGATAAATCAGTCTCTGAGGATCTTGCTCAATTGGATTACCTATGGGGAAGTGCTGCTCTGAAAATAAGAAAAGAACGAGCTTTGGACCAGGATGCATCTAATATTATGACTGATAAAGAAGCATTTGAAGAACATAGAAGAAATCAATTTAGGGAAATCCTTCCTATTGACCCCAAGTTGTGTTTGGCAACAGTTCTTCATTTTCCCTACAATAGAATTGTGAGTGATAGGGCTTTATCGTTAAATAGGTTTGAACCTGAGACTCTAAAGAATTTACATGTGGTAAGACCTTAACTGCTCTAGCATATTATACAAATTTTTGCTTTTGAAAGATGTGCATATTTGTTGTGGCTCTAAGATATTACACCCTTATACTATGTGCAGACATATTCTCCGGCTGTTGACAAAATACAACTATATGATCCTATTTTCATCTTGCGCTTCTCCATTCATGTTTTGTCAACGGGTTATATTGAACCTGTGGAGTTTGCTGGTTTGGGCTTGCTTGCAATCACATTTATTAGCATGTCTTCACCTGGTATTGGGATGAGAAAATTTGCTTATGAATCTCTTGGGAGATATAAGAGTGCGTTAGAGGTAAGCAGTCTCTTTGCTGTTTCTGTTATGTGGCAAGTCTGTATGTGCATGTGTGAGCTTATTTGGGTGAGTTTGCATCTCTGTTGGAGAGTGTCTTTGCCTTGCGTTCTCATGCTTGTGCATGTATATTTTCAAACTAGGTTTTTGTATTGGTTGATGCTTTAAAAGTGAAGTTAAATATGTGTATGCATGCTGTTCAGGACGATAGATTGCTCATCTTAGATAGCTCCTTTGTAATGCAAGCAACTAAAAAATGTTTTCTCCTTGTGATTCTGTAAGTTCTATATATAGTGCACAACAGAATATTGAGTGCAGTAGCTAGAAACTTATGGTATCAAGTCATACAATTAGAGTTGTAAACGAACTAAGCTGAGTTCTCAGCTGTTCAAGCTTGTTTCAGTTACTCCAAACATAGGCCCAAACTCTGCTCAAGCTTGAATGAGCTCTAATCCTGCTGTTCAAGCTCGCCAAGCTTTAAATGAGCTTGAGCTTGCAAATGAGCCCTGAAATCTCAACAAATTTTGAACTGAATTTATTACTGATCTATTAATAATAAGTTATAAGCCCTACCCTGCAAGCATAACTAAAGTGGTGGCTCTGTTATCAAGTGATGTGGGATCTTCTATTTTCATACTATATTTGATCATCAATAACTTTCAATTAAGTTTTTTTATTTTATTTTATTTTATTTTTATATATGGCCTACTATTGTGAAGCTTATATAACATGCTATGATCTAGGATTACAATTTTACAATTTTTACAATTAAAATCATGAATTTTAAAGGTCTAAAGTTAGTTAATAATCATATGTTATCACAAATTAAAACAGTAAAAACTAACATAAACAAGCAGGTTTGCGAATATTAAGCAAGCCTGTTCATGAACATAAATGCGCCAAGGTTGGCTCATATATGTTCAAACTTGGCTTGTTTATTACAAGAAGCCTAAAATTTGTTCAAACTAGTTTGTTAAACTCAATAAAAAAAACATGAAGAGCTCTTATTAAGTTTGTTCATGAATGGTTTGCCAAGTGCAGCAGTTCCTTTACAGCCCTACATACAATACATTCCTCTTACTTATAGGTATGTGCGATTTGCATCCAGTTTTTATTTATTTCATTGTTCAAATTATTTATTACAGAGTTGTCAAAAGAAAAAGGATGGAATGCGGCTTCAACTTCTGTTGACATACATGCAAAATGGAATCCATGAGAAATGGCAGAAAATTCCTTCTGTTATAGCTCTTTTTGCTGCAGAGTCATCTTTAATATTATTGGATCCTTCAAATGATCATCATTCAACCTTAAGTAAGCATTTGCTGCATTCTTCTAAGGTGAACATGAAGGTATATATTTATGAGTAAAACAAAATTTTCCCCAATTTTGTATATTTTTCTTTGTTTTTCAACTTGCATTGTAGATGGTTCATTTATTTTCTTCATTTGATTTTGCAGAAGATACCCTTGTTTCACACTTTCTTCCAGAGTAACTCTGTTAACTTCAGAGCAGAGAGGTTGTGGATGCTCCGCCTGGCATGTGCTGGACTGAACTTAGATGATGATGCTCAAATATTTAAGAGTGATTCCATTCTTAAGATCTTACTGAGTTTTTATGCTACTCCTCTTGCAGATAACGAGTCAAAGGAACTAATACTTCACGTATGTGTATTCATCCTGACAGTAGAATTCTGTCTCTCACTTTTCTTTGATGCCCTGTTGCCCCATCCATTTCTGTGAAAATGTTGGCAATTACCTGTACAAGAACCAGGAATTTGGAATTATCTAAAAGATACTGTCTGTTGTATTAGTGGCTTGCTGCTTTAGAATATGGTATTTTGAAATATTAATGGATTACACAAATTTCAAAATTTCTTACCATTTTTACTAATTTTGAATCATCCACAAAACTGCAATAGAGCACAATTCTTTCTAAAAGCTTGACATACTCCTGCGTCAAACTGGTTTTCCTCTCTGCAATTTTACTGCACAGAGTTTCTTTACAACTGCATGGAGTTCTATCCTCGTCCTTTTTATTCTTTCAAGCCCCATCTGAAGCCATATATGTGACCTTATTTTTATTTGCTAAAACATCATGTTTATGTCTTATTCTTAATTTACTGTTTGACTATTGGTAAAATATATTGCTGACTCATCTTTATTTTGCGCTTGCCTTTTGGTGCTGACATATTATCCTCCGACATGTGGGGTTTTCTTCAGATCATTGTTTTTGTATATGTGCACTTTTCTTTTTCCACTTCTGCTTTATGCTTGATGCCCCCTTATGTCTGGATACTTAAATGGTCTTTGCTATGTTTTGAATCATCATATTATTCACATTATAAAAGTAATTGAAAGATATGGATGACTGGATTTAGGTCCTAATTATTGTTATGATGTAAAACTCAATGGTATGTGGATTAAAACATTGGATTGAATGGAATGGCAAAGTGGTTTATGTACAGTTGATCCAAATATATGGAACAGGAGTTTTCTGAGTAGATCTAGACACTCCCTGAATATTTTTACTCTGTTGAGCTGTAGAACTTGGCTTGATTAGATATAGTCACTATCTGAATATTTTTAATGTGTTGAGCTATAAAACACAGCTTGATTCACATCTCTGTTGTTAGGATGTGGTAAAATTTGACACTACAGTACCCTCATTTGTTTTGCAGGTAGTGAAGAAGTCAGTCAAACTGCATAGAATGACTCATCATCTTGTTAAACACTGTGGTCTGTTACCATGGTTATCATATATGCTACCGATCTCCTGTGTTATGCTAGATGAAAAGGAGAACAGTTTTTCTTCGCTGCAGTTGGTTGTGGCCATAGAGGTAGTTACCAGTTTTCATATGTTGTCTTGTTTAACCTCTTAGTGCTTGTCCAGCAAAGTTCTTTGTTCCATAACATACATCATGCTTGTGCCTAAGGAATCTTATTTTGCTCCTATTTTGTTAATGTATCACTGTTTCACAAAACGATTAAATGCTAATAATGTTGGAGATGAGACTGTTATAGATACGATCTGTATTGCATTGAATTAATCATTATTCTAGGTTATATTACCTCATATACACTACATGCTTTGCACCCAATTTATGATTGGGAATATTTGGTTTGTTTTACTAACCTTTCTTTGGCTTTAGGTTGTATCTGATATTATTTCATCTAGAGACATCATCCAGTGGTTGCAAGACGATGCACTTGAGCACCTATTGGAATTTTCATCTCATCTGTACAAACTCCTAGTTGGTGGCTCGAAGTTTATTAAGGAAAATGTTTCATTGATTAATTCAGTTCTACAGATAATGGTATCATCATTGAAGATATCACAGAAAAGGAAGAAATACCAACCACATTATACTCTATCATTTGAGGGTTTGTTTCAAATTTATGGGGCTCTTGATGCATGTGATGCTTCAAGATCTAGTATAAATGCAGAGTTTGGGCTTCAAGCCATGCTTATGAGCACACCTCCAGTTGACATTTTTGACATGGTATTTCTCTCTCTCCCCCTCCCCATATGTACGTTCATATGATGTTCTGAGTTGCACTCATGCACAAAAATTGAGGAGAAAACAACAGTAAGTAGGTTTTACAATAATTTAGTTATGGTACTCCAAAGAGAGTGGAAACTCAAAGGAAGAGAGAATGAACAATAATGTAGGTAAAAGTAGGTATGTTGTGTGTGCCTGTTTAATGGCTTCTAATTGTAATGGGGATTGTCTAAACCTGAACTTGGTTGTATTTTATTGCATTTCATACATGGTTTACTTTTCTTGAATTAGTTGTAAATCAATCTATATGTTTCTCTTTGTTTCAGTTTAATTTTTGTATACTATGTTAAATCTGTGGTTAATATCTTCAATTGTGTTTTACAGAATCAGGAAAAGCTTTCAGGCTTCCTTGCTTGGGCAGTTTCTACTGCCTTGACGTCTGATTTGAAGAATTCTCACTTTAAAAGATCACAAGTCAGTCTAATGATTGTCTCCAAGGAAACACCATCAGAGGAGTCTTTGATCTTAAAACTTTTACGTTGGCTTGTTGCTGCTGTCATTCTTGGGAAGCTTTCTTGGAAGCTTAATAATGATTTAAACTCTGAATATTTGGAAATATCAGGCTCAAAATCCTTGCAGTCCTTTTTGGACTATGTAGAAAAAGGATATGGTGGAAGCTATAGCTATAAATTTGATTGTGAAGAGGTTTTAGCTGTGACAATATTTTACCTCCAACAGCTTCTTCATTTGAATTGCCCAATGCTTTCTTCAGTTGTTTGTGCGCTCTGTCTTCTACTTCTTTGTGGTCCCTCCGAACATTCAGGTATACTCTGTTCATAAGCTAGCTTCTTTCTTTGGGAAATTATCCGAGTTTTATTTTTTCTGGGCAATTATAACTTTTCTTATTTATGTTGAATCTGGATCAGAGTTCGTGCATGGTTATCGAACTGCTGTGGTATCACTGTCATCAAAAGTTCTTTGCGCCACGGAAGCCAATCCGAAATGGAGATGGTATATAAATTTCCTTACACTCTTGTTGTCCACCTTCCCCATACCCCAACAATGAGATTCTGATAATTTTTGCATAAATAGAGATGCACAGGCTTGTTTGTTAATCAACATCATCCCAGTGTGTTGACTTGAAAGATATGCTTAATCAAATTTTAGTCAAGTCACTGCGAGTGGCATGTAAAATTCTATTATTTGGTTGGGGATTAAAAGAATTTTCAATTTTCCCTTGAAAATATATCTATGGTGAAAACTAAAAAAATAGTTTAGAGCTTTAACCTTGTGATCTTGTACGTGGGAAAAGGCGTACAACATTCGGTTACTTTTGTTGCAGTTTTAACTCATTGTGCACCTCTTGCTTATGAACAAAACAATCTGATATTCTGGGTTTATTTTTTTTTCAGGACATTTTACCAGCCTTGGAGGGATCTTTCATCTGAAATGAGTGATTTGCAGAAGATGGATGAGTATCATGCTTGTCAATCTATATTGGTGATAATCTCAAACGTTCTTGGGAAGAAACCATTAGATACACAGGTTTTGTCACATCAAGATATAGAAATTTCTAATGTTTTTGAATGGGAAAGAACTATTGTAGAACCAAATAATAACTGAGGCTAATATAATTCAGTTAAAATTTTGTGTATTAATCTCGTTTCTGACATTAATTTTATAGCAAAGAAAATTAAAACACTGATTTATTAAGAAATGGAAAATATTAATAGTTAGGGTGCGTCGGGGTTAAAAATGTAAAGTGTAACAATTATAAATGTAATTATTAAAAGATTAATAGTTATAGGTGTAACAGTTAAATTGTTAATCTTATTTGACAAATTAAGGGTAATAGATAAATTATTAACATGGATAGTTTAGTATAAAATATTAAAAAAAATTTTAATGAAAAAAATTAATTTAAAAAAAAGGATATTTTTACAATTTTTTTACTAATTAAAAAGAAATTATATATTTTTTTAGGAAAAAATGTATCATATTTTAATAAATAAAGCAATACTATAAAAAAAATAAAAAATAAATTTGCAATCAATCATAATCTACAATTAAACGAAATTAAAAAAAAAGAAATTTTCAATTAAACAATTTTATAAATGAAATTCAAATTTAAAAAAAAAAAAATTAGTTCCATAAAAAAAAAAACTTTTCCTTTTTTCTTTTTTTAATAGATAGTCGAGCCTCTTTTTTACACTTTTATTTTTGTTACACGTCTTTACCTTAGTCTCTCATAGGTTAATGAATTAAAGTTTAAATATGAGTAACTGTTAAGGAGGTTAAACATTAATCTTGGTATCTAAAAATTTACCAAATAAAATTAAAAAGAATTAAATTATTATAGAAGTAACACTTAATCCCTTTTAACTCCTATCCAAACAGACGCATAGAGTTATATAAATTAACCAAAATAAAGAATTGAACTTAATACGGTGGTTTTAAAATCATATTAATGTTTATATATATATATATATATATATATATAAAATAAATTTAGGATATAGGTACAACTGTACAAGTGTGTACAAGTGTTTTTCAAGCTCACAGAACAAAAAGAACACTAGATCATTACTCCATCAATAATT
Source organism: Vernicia montana (assembly GCA_949750685.1). NCBI lineage: Eukaryota > Viridiplantae > Streptophyta > Magnoliopsida > Malpighiales > Euphorbiaceae > Vernicia > Vernicia montana. The sequence goes on from CATKHJ010530820.1 coordinate 18,709, forward strand.
GAGTGTACCAATTCAATTATCAAACAATCACTAAATAAAAGAAAATTCTTTTTAATTAAAAGCATGAGTTATCTTATATACTAAATTAACATATTAAATTAATAATTAATATAATATTTTAATTAATATAATATTTATTTATTTTTTATTAAATAAAAAAATACTAATATTCTTTTTGATTTTATATTATTAAATTGATATATGCATTAAGTGCAAACAAAACCAAACAAAACTTACTGCTAAATAAAATTTTTAAAAATATCAATCACAAAATAACCTAATTAATCTATGCACCCATAGGTTGTTCTAGTACACACGTTGTTCAATCTTTTTCCTCTGTCTTCCCACCTCCCACCACCACTCCTGCCCTTATATACTCCTCCACTTCTCCTCACTTTCTCTCGTCCCAAACAAATCTTCTCTCTCCCTCTCTTAAACATACCAAGAAAATACTCTCTCCTTCTCTATACAAAAGCATAAAAAATGGAACAAAATCTACCTGTAATAAGCAAAAGATTATGGGAAACAGTACGTGTTATTTTCTTCATGCTAAGAAAAGGTTTATCAAAGAGAAAGCTTTTACTTGATCTCAATTTGATGCTCAAACGTGGCAACAAAATTGCAACCAAAGCTAAAGCAATAGGCAATCTCATGTTCCACCACCACCACCATCACAACCACCGTGACATTTTCTCATTCACCGCCCCTCCTAATGAGTACGAGTTTAGCTGCAGCAATACTCCTGTTTATTCACTTCCTTTCCACTTCAACAAACGCCGCCACCACCACAACAGCCACCACAGTAATTTCTTCTCATGTGCATTCCACGCGCCACCAACTCTTGATGATGACGTTACTACTATGAATGCTGTGAAGCTGGCTTTGGAGATGTTAAATAATAATAACAATGAGGTTATGGTGGATGCGTCTCCTATGTTGCCGGGGTTTGGTCAGAGTCCGATGGTTAGGCAGTTGAGAATAACGGACTCCCCGTTTCCGTTAAGAGATGTTGATGATGATGATAATGGTATTGTGGACAAGAAAGCTGAAGAGTTTATAGAGAAGTTCTATGAGGAACTAAGGCAGCAAAAGAAATGAGCTAATTATATAAATTAAGCATGGTCTTGTTAATTAAGGTTAATTAATTTTCTTGGGTATAATTAATATATTGTTGTTGTTGTTGTTGACGACATAATTATAATAAAAGAGAGCTTGTATGATGAAGTCTTGGTTTAAAGATTTTCGTTTCTTGCAATTAATTATAAGCAATGAAAATTGAGGTGTATATTACAGGGAATTAAAACTTGACTTCTTAATTATATATAACTTAATATGCTCTTGCTAAACATCCAATTTTTGCAAATCTTGTTCTTGTCAATATCTTTAAAAAGAAATTCACAATACAAGTTTCTTTAGGTATATATATTTTAGTTTCTAAACAAATTTGTTATCATTATTTTTAATTAAGTTTTAATTCAAATTCAAATTCGCAATCACATAATATTTTGGATAATTGTAAATATGTTAAAGGCTCAACAAAATTTGATTATATATTTGAATGTAATTTTGAGATATTTAATTTTCACTTTTTCTTTGTTTTAAATGGAGCTTATATATTAATTATTATTTTTTTCTAATTAAAGAAAAATAATTTATGTGGAAACATATATTATGTTTTTAATTCGTTTTAATTGTATCTAATTTCCTAGTCTTTAGGTGAAGGAAATATTTGGTTGTACATGGAAGGATGGAATAAATTTTGAATGGTATAGGAGAGCCAGCCCCAAGATATTGATATCAATTACCATCATGATTAATTTTTTTTTATAATGGATTATTATTATTATTATTATTTTCTTTTTGGGTATTAAGCAGCTTTTTACTGCCTTTGCTATATATCAACTCTACTTATTTGTCGTGATATGAAATATGATTGTTTTATCAAAAAAAAAAAAAAAAAAAAAAAAGTATGATTCCACTAAGTTAAAAGGTAAACATACTATTAGCTGGCCCCTTCTACTAAATAAAATCAACTTTTTTCAACTTTGTTTCCTTTTTCTCTTTATTGGTTTTCCTACTTTGAAATTTTATAAGAAACTTCCCTTGTGTAATTAGGTCCTCTACCTCAATTGGTTACTTTGGAGATTGAACTGGTATATCATGGTCATACCCATAATCCTTATATTCACTTCAAACCACTAATCATAATTAAAGGCTCAAAAACTATTACTCCCTTCATTTCATATTAGATGATATTTTAGAGGTTTTATATTTTTTCATAATAGATGACATTTTAGAATATCAATAGAGTATTTATTTACTTTTTTTCATTTTTACCCTTTTTTAATCTTCATTAAATACATTATTTAGAGTTTAGAAAAATATTTAATAAGAGTGATTTAGTATTTTTTTCACTAATTAAAGAGAGTTAATTGAATTATGAATATTTGTGCATACTTCCAAAACGTCATTTAAAATGAAATGAAGGGAATATTTTGTTTCAAATTCTTAAAGAAATTTACAATTTTATCAATTTTAGCCAAATATGTATGGCTTAATCATTGTATTATTGTTCAATAATCACAGTACTAATTGAATGCTATAGCTCTTTGTAATTATTGTTCCATATAAATACATAACATTGAATTTTCAGCTTTTGATTTAATAATAATTGAGGTGATATTACATATAAATAAATTTTACGTATCATACAAAATTCATAGCTTTCTCAATTTAATTAAAAGCAAATCATCTATAAAGATATATATATTAAGAATATTTAATAAAAGAGAAAAATATCTTATTTATAATCAATAAGATATAATGAGCAAATTCATTTATTATCAATTAAATCAACACAAAATTTTCAATATTATTGGTGAGATTATTTTTTAGTTTCAGATTTGTCTATAATTATTGACTTATTCTCATACATACGTAAGAATATGTTTAGGAATCAGGATGGTTGTTACTGTAATAAACTTTTACATCCATAAGCTTGAAGAAAATCACTTGTTCATGAATCCGACTATAAATTTTAATTTATAAAAAAAATTACAGTCGAGTAAATTTATATAAATATATATATATTTTAATTCAAACCCAACTCATGAGTGGGTATATTAATTACAGTTATTTGTAATACTGTATTTGGCATTATTAGTTATTACCTTACCATATGGGCATAATAATTTTGTTAATTTAAATATATAAAAGAAATTGGGGAAAAAAGTATAAAGAGACTACCTTTATGTTGAATCGTTTTATTACTCAAAAGTTGTGATTGTGTTGACCTGGTACTCTTACATGCTGCCACGTGACAAATATTTTATTTATTAACAACAATTACCACTTAATTACCTCCAAGTGTTGTCAAGAAGTGATTTGGTTCTAAAGTGTTAATTGCCTAAATTATAATAAATTCTTTTTTAAATTAACATATATATATATATATATATATATATATATTAAAAGCATTTGATCGAAGGGATTTTTTTATGCTTTACTCAAGAAATTAACAAATTTGTAGAAATTAGTTAAAAGTAATTACTTAAGATATGAATTAGGTATTCTTTCAGAAAAAGAAAGAAAGAAAGATATGAATTAGGTATGGCACAGATCAAATTATTAACCGTCTTGTCCAGTAACTATAAACTGGTTTATAAGTACTCTTAATTAAAGAATGTTTTGCCTACTTAATTACTAGTTAATAAATACATTTAGCTAAAGAATTAGCTTAGCTTAATTATAGTTTTAAGCTATAGCATTGACTTATAACAATAGCAAAACGATTTTAATGTTCAATTTCAGCACATGTAATAGAACATGAATTCAAATAGCAGAATCCGCCATGTTTTCAGCAAAGAAAAAAAAATTATATATATATATATATATATATATATATGTAATTACTGTCGAAAGCGAAAGCAGGTGATTAATCGATTATAAATAATAAAGAAAAAAAATTATTATTAAAAAAAAAAACAAGAAAACGACCTGACAAGAACAATTTCAAATTTGGATCGAGTAGTAATTAGAATGATTAGAAGAATAATTATAATGAAAATGAGGTGGATTGTTATTTCTTGCGGGCAAAGATGTTTGTGTTTGCTAAGCAAGATGGGCAAAGATTGAAGATTTTATCTTTTTGTTAAGTGTTGAAATTAAAAGTGGGTGGAAATTTATGTGGACACTAATTAAAATTAAAAAAAGATTCATAAAGCCAAAAGTTTAGGTAAAATGTTAGGTGGAAAATGTGAAATTAAGGCAAATTGGGAGACAGATGTCACCTTTTGAACTTACCGTTGCTTTCTTTATACATGCTTCACGTGGAATTTTATCAAACATATATATACTGTTTTCTAATTATTTATGTTGTTTTCTCACTGAAAGTAACCCTATTTTTTTATATATAATTTAATAATTTGTATCTTTATATTTGAAAGCAACCTCTCTGTTTGCATTATTAAGGTCGCCAACAGTAAGTTATAGTATTAATTACCTTGACTAATTAAGAATTAAGAATGTGTACTAATCAACTATACTCGATCTATTTGCAATATTTAGTAAAAGTTTTGAGAGTGATCAGGGCAAAAAGGTCAAATTAGTCATTGAATTTGATACCTGGAGATAAATCAGGACAAAATCACTTTTTTTGTTATCAAAGTCCTTATACTTGACAATTTTTGTCAAATTAATCCTTAATCAAACTTTGGGCAATACGTGTGTTATAAAATTAGACGAAATAACGTTAATTTCATAAGTCCCATTTGGCATAACTTTTCGGAAAAATGCTTTTCTAAAAAAAAAAAAATTTCAGTTTTGAAAAAATAGGTGTATAGATGTTTTTCCAAAAAATAAGATTGAAAAAAACAATTTCAAAAAAATTAAAAAAATAATCAATTAAATAAAAAAATTCAAAAAGTGTTATTTAATCTCTAAAAAATATTATGTGATTAATTAATATATTAATGATTGATGAAAATTAAATATAGCACGGTACTAATTTATGTGATTATAAGTTAGGTTTTAATTTTTTATCGCCCCTTATTAGATTTTCTAATTCGCCCTTGTTTGAATGTTATTTATAGATATTAATGAAAGATATTTTAGATTTTGCAATTCTTATGTTCATTTAATTGTTTAATTTTTGCTTTGTTCCTGAAATTTAATTTTTAATACTAAATAAAGATGTGTATAATGATCAATAAAATATCATCATTTCATTAAAACATTCAATCATTACACAAAATCGAAAAATAATTTTCACTCATACCCCTAAAACTTAAATTTAATTGATTACTATTATTAGCATGTAGGCTAAAAAAATACTTTTTGAATTTTTTATTTAATTGATTAATTTTTTTTTGGAACTGTTTTTTTTTTCAATCCTACTTTTTGAAAAAACATCCTGTTTTTCTAAAAATACTTTTCAAAATTGAAAATAAAAAAAATTAGAAACACTTTTCCGAAAAGTTATGCTAAATGAGACTTATGAAATTAACGTTATTTCGTCTGATTTTATAGCACACGCATTGCCCAAAGTTTGACTAAGGACTAATTTGACAAAAAATGTCAAGTATGAGAATTTTGATGATAAAAAAAATGATTTTATCCTGATTTATCGCCAGGTGCCAAATTCAAGAACTAATTTGACCCTTTTGCCAAGTGATCAATATCATGTCATATTGGACTAATTGTGAATATTAGAAAACCAATTACATCTAACAATTACAAGCTCATTAATTTGTTCTCATATTTAATTATCATTGGTTGAAATAATCTTGCAATTAATTAGTATCTATCTCATAACATTCAAATTAATTCTTTATTACATCTCCCTCCTACCATCGAGTTTTGGTTTCATGATATTAAAATGATTTTTAAATTATAATATTTCAAATTCTAATTAAAAATAATATAAAAAAAAACCTTGATGTACCAACAAAAATTTATCTATCCTTCATTGCTTTTTTTTTTTTAATTTTTTTTTTAAATTTTTTTTCTTCCCATGTAATATAATTTTAGCCCTATGAATCTTGCTCCTTCAAATTGGCTTATATATGCATTTATATATGTATCGTCTGAGATTGACAATTGTGACTTCAGTTTTATATGAATATGAAGTATAAAGTTTATTTATTTATAAGTGATAAAATTTTGATTTAATTATTGAATTCATAAAATTTAATTCATGAGAATGAAATTAATATTTTAGTTTATACTAAATATAAAAATTTTAAATTTCAAATAAATTTTATGAAATTCATTTATATTAAACATAATGGCTTGCAACTGTTAATTATGGGAAATAATTAATTAACCCAAACAAACCATGAACCACAAGATCTTGTATATTTCAAAAAAAAAAAAAAAAAAAAAAACCACAAGATCTTGTACATATATTTCTCACCATTTAAATTATGTAAAGCATACTTGTTGAATTTGATGCTATTGACATGTTGCAAGCCCTTAGAAATAAATTGATTTCTCTTCCTTAACCCTTTTCTATTTATGAAAGTTTTTTGATGGCTTAATTTTGTGATTGTATATATGTGTAAATCTTAATGAGTAGAAAAATAACCAATTTTTATCTTTTATATTTTAATTTGGTACGTCTATCAAATAATCAAGTGAACGATTAAAATCAATTAGCTATTTAATTATTATTTGGACTTTAAGATTAATAGTTAATCAGTCCAAAATATTAACAACTTCAAGATTAACTGATATTTAATATATATCATATTGTCAAGTTTGCTATTTAATAATCAAACTCTCAAATAACTTGTTTGAATTAAGGGTAAGGAAGGAGAATGGAGGGTAACTTTATACCCTTATTTAAAAAGAGGGGAACAATTTAAATAAAGGGGTAAGGAAGGATAAAACTTACTCTTTCCTCCCCTTAAAACCTTCATTTTTCTTATACTCCAAATTGGGGTGTAAGGAAGAGGAAGGAAAAGAGAAAAAGTAGTAAATTTTAAAATATTCATTTCCTATTATACTATTGCAAAAAATAGAAAAACTCAAAATTATTCTTATTAATAGTCAAAACCCTACAACTTTATAGCATGATCTTAAGATTATTTTTGTACTTTTAACACTTAATCTTCCTTTACTTATCCTTTCTCTCAATAAAATGGACATATATTACCTTCCCTTCCTCTCTCTTCTTTGCCAAACAAGGATAAGATTATTATGGACACTTCCCCATCCTTCTCCTCTCTTTCCTGCCCTTACTTTTCGCTACCCTTCTTTTAAATTACTCTTCACCTCACCTCATTCTAACAAGCTGTAAAGTTATTTCTGCTTATAGGACGGTTATCAATGTTGCTTAACTTTGTAGATTATCAATCTCAATGTGATCATGAATTGATAACTATGAATCCATTCGATGTAGAAACTTTGATCTTTTTTTTAATTAACCTCTTTATATATTATATATGAATAATTTATAATTATATTCAAAGACTTCCTGAGATAAAAACAAATCAAGTGACAAAACTTAACCCAAGACATGATCTAATACAATACAATTAGTTCTTTCATGTTCATGTCACGGATAGATATTTTACATAGGGCCCATTTGCCCAAAGTCATCATTATTTAATTTACATCTTCAAACTATACATATGCAAATATTTTAATTAATTAATTAATTAATGATATTAATTGTAGGTCCACAAATAGAAAGACAGCCGAAAATTACAACTCAATTATTGCCACCCTCTTAATTGAAATTTTTTTAGGTAGAGTCATATGTTAATTTTCAAATTAATTCTATTAGAGTTGAGATAAGTAAAGTGTATTATATAATATTCATTTTTTTTTTAATATTAAGGAAGAAAAATTTAATATCGGTGAGATTTGAATTTTGGCGTACACTTCAAAAATAATCTCACCTTATCATTAGGTTAAGACAACAATTTATAATATTTAAATTTTCATATTCACTTGGATTATTAAAATGATAAATTCACCATATAATTAAAATATTATAATTAACTATCACTTAATAGCGTGTCTACTTAATTCTAATATAATTAATCTAGGATTATTTCTATTTATATAAACTAAATCTATCTAAGACAACTCTTTTTATAAATTAAATCTATTTAAGATTTTCTCGATTCCTAATTTTAATCACTTTAACATGTTGATTTCTGAGATTTTTGTTTATTGAAGGAAGACTATATCAATTTATATTATAATTTGATATGATATTATAATTTAAATTTCACCAAAATTTTAATTAATTAATTTGGATGTTTTGTTTGATAATTCTTGTCATTTTATTTTTAGTAGTTGACAAAGTCAAATAAATTTACTAATAAATGAGTCCAAAGAAGAGAAAACTTTACAAAAAGTTACCAATTAACAATGCATGGAAATGATGGAATATATTTTTTATGTTTGAATCTTTAAGCTTTTGGAAAATATTTTTTTCACCATGTTGTTGATTTAAAATTGATTTCTCCAATTCTTTTATAGAGGTGGTTAGATCCAATAAGATATTTCTACCAACTGGGTTGTTCAGTGTTGTACCACAAGGTCCTATTTTGTTCTATATTCAACAATGTCAACTAAGTCTTGGACTGTTCTTCAACTTTTTAATTTTTTTTTTTAAATCAAAATTTGGAACTCCATGCTATTAAGGAACTTAAGTCTTAGATCTTGGCATGTGATGCAATTATTGATTGCCAATTTCTTGGAGAATTGACACTTCCATATACAATTTCAAACCTTTGTATATGGTCATTATTTAAAAAAAAAAAAAAAAAAAAAAAAGCTCTTGAAAATTGAAATTCATATATATATATATATGAAAACCCAATAATCAATTTTAATACCTCAGGCTAAATAATTAATAAAAAAACAAAATCATATCTTAGCTCACAACAGAATACATAATAAGAGCCATAAATTTTTTTACATGTGAATTAATAAAGAGCAAAATAGGTCATGCTTGTACTAATAAATATATATATACATAATAAATATTTAAGTTGCAAAAAATTAATTCAGAAATATATATATAAATATATAAAATTCAATTTTTTTTTTTTTAATAATAGGAACTTCACTGTTGTTTGAAAAAAGAGCAAATACAATCATTGATAAAACTGTGAACCGCAAATAATTGAAGTAGAAGTACTATAAACCACATACTCTCATTAAATAACTTTTTCTTGTATAATTCCATAAATATCTTATCATTTTCCATGCTTTAATTTAATTATTAGGTGGCCTTATTGTGGTTGAGTATTCATATATATATATTATTTTGTTTTGTTCACAAGAGTTTAAAAAATAAAAGTAGAGATGTCCAATTAATATCCAATTATATGTGCTTTGTACTTGAGAGGAAAACAAGGTGCTGTTATGCATACTTTGGTAGATATTTTGCTCTCAAACCATGCGCGCTTTGGAAGCTTTGCTTGAAACATGTGTGGGAAAAATGGCAAAAGGAGGCTTTGAGAAAAGTTCAATTTCTTTCATGCCAAGCTTTCTCTAATCTCTATTCTCCTCCATTAAGAAAATACGAATATCTAATTTTATAATAATTCAAATCATCCTTTCCGTTTTCAAACACTAATATATTAATAAAAAGCACAACCATATATGAATAAATAAATATACATCTATGCATATAGTATTGCAACATATGCTAAAATCATCATATGCACTTGTTTGAATATCTATATATATCCATCCATCTTCATTTTTGATGATCATCTCTTTCAAACTGACCAATAATTTTAATATATATATATATATATATATATATATATATATATATATATATATATATATATATATATATATATATATATATATATAT
>CATKHJ010530883.1:0-14551 GCA_949750685.1 Vernicia montana
GTTTGGTTCAGTTCGATTTTTCGGTTTGACAGTTTTTTTTCTTTTTGTTATATATATATATATATATATATATATATATATATATATATATATATTAAAATTTCGATCAGTTCGGTTCAAACCAAATTTTTTTTAATAAAAATCGAATCAAACCGAAATTTAATTCGGTTTTCTATTTTAAAAATTGAACCTAACCGAAATACTCAAAAAACCAAATCGAACCGAACCCAACCAGTTTGTTCGATTTAATTTTTCGGTTTCAGTTTGGTTTTGCTCACCCTAGATATAGTTGTACATTTTAATATACTATATTATCATAACTAATAATTCCTTATTTTTATAAATTATAATAATGTATTTTCAAAATGATATAAATTATATAGTGTAAACTTTGCAATGGTACAAAAAAAACTGATAAATACAAATTAACAGTGAAAACAATAGTTAATAATAAAATTAAAAGTCGACCATATAAGTAATAATATAAAATTATATTAAGTTATTAATATATAAATAATTAAATAAATTTCTTAGATAATCAATTCAGTCCCATCTTCTTCAATAAATACAACCTCACAGCTAAGCAGCTTAATCGTTTTCTTTCTCTTTGTTAGGGCTTCTTCCTTTGGTTTCACCGCTCAGATTTGTTGCTTGGATTACCCCTGGCGACCATGGTCACCGGTAGGAATACCTGTTCTTTTCATTTTTAGCATGCAATGTTCTTTCCTTATCTTATAATAAGATCGTATTTCATATTTTGTGGGTTGTTTTGGTTCTCATTCTCTAGGATTTTGTTGATTTGTTGTTGATCTGGCTTTGTGCCTTTATTTCTAATGGCGGGGCTATCGTTCCTCACTAAGGCTAAGTCCGGCTCTCTCTCAATTGTTCTTTCTTTTGGTGTTTGTGGCAGGATATAAGTAAGTGGAGAGGGAAGAGTTGGTTGGCGAAGGAGCAGCCGATCTGTGCTTTGGATTGGATTTTTTCTTGATGGATTCGGCTGCTTTCATTCCTGGAGCCTTACCTTTCCGACCATCGATGTATCGGTTGCAGATCGGTGGGTTATGTGTGATGGATCCAAACCCTTGTTAGTGGATCCGCTTAAAGTTTTGAGATTACATATTTTGGTTGAGAGATCCTTCTTCCTTCCTCTGACATTCCATAGTTGCCTTTTGTCCTTCATGGCTCACGGCTGCTTGCTCGTCCAAACAGGCAGCGCTTGGGATGTCGGTTGGGGAAGAAGGTTTTGGTAGGGAGGAAGAAACTCAAGGGTATTACAGTATTTTTATTGGCCTTTAGGCCATTAATTTTTTGGACTTTAAGTCCATGGTTGAAAACCTTTTTATGAATGTGTTTTATTTGGACTCTAGGTCAAATTGTAATACCTTAGTTTAGATTTCTCCTATAGGTCTAATATGTTATTGTACTTTTCTTAGCCTCAAGCCTATTAATGTTAACAACTAATCTCTTTTTCAGGCAAAAAAAAAAAAAAAAAAATTCTTAGATAAATAATTTATTAATCTAATAATAAATAGATTTAAATTATATTGTATTTATATAAATAATAATAATATAATATTAGTTTAGAGTAGACTTGTTCAAATAGTAGGTCGGGCTGGATTCGGGCTTGGTTTGGTCGGACTTGACTCTTAAGCTTAAGTCTAAGTCTGGCTCGACTCGACTATACGAGTCTATTATTTTGATCAAGCCCCATCCGCATAAAAAAATATATAATTTTTTACATGTAAATTTTTTAGGTGGGCTGAGCTTGTCTAGCATCTTAAAGAAATGATATTTTCAAATCAACCCAAAAAATAATCGGGTTTTTTTGAGTTTGAACGGACTTAAGAAAAAAATATATTTTCAAACTCAAATTTTTTCGAACGGACTTAAGAAAAAAATATATGTCAAAATTCAAATTTTTTCGAACGAATTTAAATGGACTGGACGGATACTCAAACTCATAAATAGGTTCAATTTAAAAAAAATAAAAAATAAAAAGATATTGTGTTGATCATTTAATGAAAAAAGATCGATAATGTAAAAAGTAAAACCAACATGGGTTGGATTTAGATCACATGACAGGAAAGTTGTGACTTTTCAATAAAAAAAAGAAAAACAGTTTGACTAAGAATAAAAATATAATATATATTGAAGTAAAAGGGAAGAGGTGAGAACCTGAACAAGGAGCAAATAATGAATTTATTATTTTTTATTATGATGGGACTCAAATAATGAAAGTTGAATTAGTAAAATGAGAAAGTATACCAAAGCCGGGCAGCTGACGCTACTTAAAGAATTATTATATGTGTAGACTTGCCAGAAGCATTAATTATTAATTTATTAATTGTTAATGATCTGAAAATTTTGTGAATGAATGAAAGATTGAAGACTGATGGTTCATTAATGCTTATGCTTTGACTAATTACTAACATTTAACTCAATGATCAATGCCCCACTTTCATGTGTAGTTTTATCAAACACGTTCGAAAACTGACCTAATTTGTTTTAAATGAAAATTAAAAGGAATTTTAGATGTATTAATCACTTTAGCGTTGAATTTGTATCATCAATTAATTAAATATTAATATATAGATTTAAAATATTTTTATCAAATATTAATATTTCGATTTAAAATATATCTACCCAACCTATCAATCACAAACACTATGTATGGACAAAATTGAAATGAAGGAAAAGGAAGGAAAATTGATAATTATTTTGTTTGATTCTAATTTTTTTTATAATAAATGAAAGGAAAGGAAGAAGAATAATTCAATTTTATTCCCTTATATGAGTTGAAATTGATTACATCCCAAATTGAGGTGTAAAAAATTTTAACTCCGAGAGAGAATTTATATTAAATGTATTTTGTCATTTTTACCCTTAATAATTTATATTACTCACATGTTCTGTTTTTTTTATATTTATTTTGTACAATCTTATCTTTTATAATTATAATTCTCATCACTTCCCTTCCACCAAAATAAAATAACATTATTTCTCCTCTATTCCTTTTATTAATCAAATTTTAACTTATCAAAAAAATAAATTGAAATTTTCTCCCTCCCATTCCCCTCCCCTCCCTTTAAAATAACTTCCCCTTCCTTCCACGCCTTGTTGCCATGCATGGTGTAAAGCATTATTAAGAGACACAAATTCTATCTATAAGACCAAAAACTTTTCTTTTTTCTCTGACTTCTCTCTAACTATTTGCTCTCTTTTTTAGAGGTTTCCCTAGGGCTGCCCTCCGGTTGCTCCAACCACCGGAGGGGTTCACCCTTTTTTTTTTATTAATTTTTTTTATTTGTCTTTATTTAGTCTCTTCAATAATTTGACTAAGGATCTTGAATTCTTCATGTCTACCTTTTTCATGGGGACTATTAATTTTGTTCTTTTGTCTCTGATTAGATTCGGTCGTTGCTTTACTGACATGGAAGAACACGGTTTTGATCGGCTCTACCTCTATTTTTTTCTATGGCCAGAGATCTACCCAATTAGAGTTGAAGTTTCAAGCACCTACTATCTATTTCTTGTGGTTAGCTCATCTGCCATGGTCATTGGTTTTCTTTGTTTTTGATTATGGTGGCATATTTGGTTGAGGAGGGTGGATCTAAGTAGATCCTGGCCAGTTTTCAGAATGGTAGATCTAAGGTGGGTTTCATTTTGGCTTCAGCAATGCATTATCTATAGGTTGGGTCCAATGGCTTCCTTCTGGTTTTCATGTCCTTGGTCACCAGCGACGATGCTAGAGAAAGTAGCTAGACTGGAAAAGGCAGAGCAGAGAGTTACAGGAAATCTATCAATTTTTGTAGGTCATTGGGCTATGTTTTTCTTGAGCTTCAAGTCCTTTGTCAAAAACCCCTTGTTGAGCATTTTACTTCTAGACCTTACATCCAAATTTGGATTCCCTAGTTGGGCTTTCATAAAATTTGTAATTTTTTTTTTTTGTACTGTCTTGACCTTTGTGCCCCATTAATAAAATCTACTTACTTTGGCAAAAAAAAAAAAAAAAAAAAAAAAATTCTATCTATAGAATCACATTGATTATCAATCTTAATCCTAGACTCCTAACTTGGCCAAACCATATGTGTATTTAAGCATCTCTTTATGATATTTTAAATCTAAATTCGAATTTGAGTGCTCTTCTCCTACAATTCGGAAAATTAATTAATATATTTAATTGATAAGGATATTAATAGTTTATATATATATATTATATTGGATTTTGATGTTTTATTGTTGGATCATGTGAATTTTTCTTTATTTTTGTCCAACTTATTCACTTAGCTAGTGCATTGTGTTTTCCCTCTCTAGCAATTGTCTCACATTGTTTAGAGACAACCTTTTAATTGGGTTTATATGGAGGAGACTTAACCAATAGTTTTGAGCCCCAAGGGATACCCACTTTTGTGAAAGAGAGAGGAGGTAGAGTATACCATACATGTGCGTCGGCCGGCCGAGCCGAGTTCGAGTATGGTGTGGTGGTCTTAATAATTTTTTACATAAAATTTATTTATTTATTTAAATAAAATTTTCTATATTATATAATATCTGTAAAATAATTCCAAAATCTCCTGATTATTTGCTCTACGATTTTCTTTCACTCTCTCCTGATTCCCCTGATATTTGGTCCATGATTTACTTTCTACAGTTATGATTTTTATTTTCTTTCACGTTGAAAATTCTTCTATAAAAGGTGGTTAATAGTTTTCTTTCAAACACAGAATTAAAAAAAAAATTAATTATTTTAGTTATCTGAGTTTCCCGAGCAATAGATAGTAGGGTGTTTATTTTCTGCTCTTTTTCTTGTGTAGAAAAAGAGTAACAAAGGAGATTATGGGCTATTTTATCCTGGGGGCGACGGGGCTGAGATACTGCTTGCTTGAACTTGAGCAAAGCCACGAATTATTTTAAAGAGAGCGACCTAGTTCGCGACTCAGCCTAAGAATATGATATTATTGTTCTTTAATTTTTTGTTCTTGCAATAACAATTTTAAGACGTTTAATGCTTCTGCCATGAATACCACCACTGAAATTATGGCTTCTGCTTCTGACCTTAACAAACCCTTTCGATTTGAGAGTCTTCATTTTAAACGATGGAAACAAAAGATGTTATTCTTTTTAACCACTAAAAAGGTTGCTTCTGTCCTCACTAGTGAAAAACCCCAATTACCTGAAAATCCTGATGAAACTCAAATCAAGGAATTACAAACCTGGGAAGAAAATGACTTTCTGTGCAAAAATTTTATTCTTAATGGTCTGACTGATGATTTGTATGACTACTATAATTCTGATAAATTTGCCAAGGAGACATAGAATGCACTGTAGAAAAAAAAATGACACTGAAGAGACTGGAACCAAGAAGTATGCTGTCAATCGCTGTCTAAAGTACCAAATGACTGATGACAAATCAGTGGAGGCTGAATCACATGAGGTATAAAAAATAGCTCATGAAATCATCACTGAAGTTATGTCTCTTGATGAACAATTTCAAGTTGCTGTTTTAATTAATAAATTACCTCTTAGTTGGAAAGATTTTAAGAATATTCTCAGGCACAAAACTAAAGAATTTTCCTTAGAGAGTTTAATCACTCGCTTTCGTATTGAGGAGGAAGCCCGAAAACAAGACATAAAAGATGAAATTCTTGTTGTTTCTAAACCCACTCCAGCAGTTCTGAAACCCAATATAAAAAATATGAAAAACCAAAATCGTAATCGCAACAATAACCAGAACAACAACAACAACAACCGGAACAGAAATAATTCATAGAATCATAATGGACATAGACCCCTTTCAAGGAATGATTCGGCATAGTTTATTTGCTATAATTGTAACAAGCCTGGCCACTTGGCCCAAAATTGCCGAAATAGGCGTCGTCCTGCTTCACAAGCAAACCTTACCGAAGAGGAATTTGTTGCTATGATTTCTGAAATCAATATGGTTGGTGGATCCGAAGGGTGGTGGGTAGACAATGGCGCCTCTCGCCATGTTTGCTATGATCAAACTATGTTCAAGTCCTATTCTGAAGCAAAAGATAAAAATGTGCTGTTGGGTGATTCTCACTCCACAACAGTTGTTGGTTCTAGTGTGGTAGAATTAAAGTTTACCTCTGGAAAGACTTTCATCTTTAAGGATGTGCTGCATATTCAAGAGATGAGAAAGAACTTGGTTTCGGGCTATCTTCTCAATAAGGCTGGTTTTACTTAAACTATTGGAGCTGATTTATTTACTCTTACTAAAAATAATGTTTTTGTTGGCAAAGGCTATGCCACTAATGGGATGTTTAAATTGAATGTTGAAATTAATAAAGTTTCTCCTTTTATTTATATATTGTGTTCTTTTAATACTTGGCATGCTAGACTTTGTCATATTAACAAATGCATCATTAAAAATATGTGCAATTTAGAATTTATTCCTAAATTGTCCTTAAATGATTTTGAAAAATGTGAATTTTGCAGTCAAGCAAAGATTACTAAAACTCCAAGCAAAGATATTTGGCATGCTAGACTTTGTCATATTAACAAATGCATCATTAAAAATATGTGCAATTTAGAATTTATTCCTAAATTGTCCTTAAATGATTTTGAAAAATGTGAATTTTGCAGTCAAGCAAAGATTACTAAAACTCCACATAAATCGGTTTTTAAAGAATCTGAACCACATGATCTATTTCACTCTGATATTTGTGAACTTAATGGAGTTTTGACTAGAAATGGTAAACGTTATTTTATTAATTTTGTTGATGATTGCTCTTATTATACTTTTGTTTATCTTATGAAAAATAAAAGTGAAGCTTTTGACATGTTTAAATTATTCTTGACAGAAGTTGAAAATCAATTTAATAGAAAGATAAAAAGATTTCGCAGTGATAGAGGCATTGAATATGATTATAGTATTTTTAATGACTTTTATAAAACTCATGGAATAATTCATGAGAAAACTGCACCTTATTCCCCTGAAATGAATGGTAAAGCTGAAAGGAAAAAATAGAACTTTTACTGAATCTGTTGTGGCTATTTTTCTTAATTTCGATTATGCCTCATATTGGTGGAGAGAAATTTTGATGACTGTTTTCTATGTACTTAATAGGGTCCCTAAATCTAAGAGTAAAATTTCTCATTATGAAATATGGAAAAATAAGAAACCAAATTTGTCTTATTTTAAAACTTGGGGTTGTTTAGCTTATGTTCGTATTCCTAATCCTAAAAGGATTAAACTTGCTAGTAGAGCATATGAATGTGTATTTATTGAATATGCTGTGAATAGTAAAGATTACAGATTTTTTGATTTGCATGATCATGTTATTATTGAATCTAATGATACTGATTTTTATGAACATAAGTTTCTCTTTATATCTAAAAATAGTGGGGGCTCTACTTCTGCTGGTTTGCCTTTGAGTAGAATTAATGAAAATATTATGAAATCTGATTTTGAACCTAAGAGAAGTAAACGTGCTCGCACTACTAAAGATTTTGGTTCAGATTTTTATGCTTTTACTTTAGAAGAATATCCTAATACCCTTCAAGAAACTTTGTCTTCTATGGATGCCAATCTATGGAAAGAGGCTATTGATGATGAAATGGACTCACTTGAGTCTAATGGTACTTGGCACTTAGTGGATTTACCACCTGGTTGCAAAACCATAGGGTGCTAATAGATTCTTAAAAAGAAATTAAAACCTGATGGCTCTGTTGATAAATATAAAGCTAGACTTGTTGCAAAAGGTTTCAGACAAAAAGAAAATATAGATTTTTTTGACACTTTTTCACCTGTTTCTAGAATAACTTCTATTCGTATGCTATTGTCTATTGCAGCCATTCATGATCTTGTAGTGCACCAAATGGATGTTAAAACTATTTTTCTAAATGGTGATTTAGAAGAAGAAACTTATATGGACCAACCTGAAGGTTTTATAGTTCTTGGTCAAGAAAATAAAGTTTGCAAACTTGATAAATCTCTTTATAGTTTAAAACAGGCACCCAAACAATGGCATGAAAAATTTGATAATCTTGTTGTTTCACATGGTTTCAAAGTGAATGAAAGTGATAAATGCATTTCTTATAAATCTGAAAATACTTGGTGCACCTTTATATGGATGACTTGCTTATTTTTGGTTCAAATATTCATGTTGTGAATAATTTGAAATCTTTGTTATGTGCTAACTTTGACATGAAAGATCTTGGAGAAGCCAATGTCATACTTGGAATTAAGATTACTAGGTCTGAAAATGGAATTTCTTTGGATCAGTCTCATTACATTGAGAAGATTTTAAAGAAATATAATTACTATGATTGTAAACCAGCATGTACTCCCTATGATCCTAGTGTAAAGTTGTTCAAGAACACTAGTGATAGTGTTAGACAAACTGAGTATGCGAGCATCATTGGTAGCCTACGACATGCTACTGATTGCACTAGACTTGATATAGTTTATGCTGTGGGATTATTATGTAGGTTCACTAGTAGATTTGGTATGGAGCATTGGCATGCTGTAGAAAAGGTCATAAGGTACCTAAAAAAGACTATAAACCTTAGATTATTTTATCAGAAGTTTCCCGCTGTCCTAGAAGGATATAGTGATGTTGATTGGAATACCCTATCAGATGACTCCAAAGCTACTAGCGGCTATATATTTAGCATAGCTGGTGGAGTTGTCTCATGGAAGTCTAAGAAACATACTATCTTGGCTCAATCTACTATGGAGTTTGAATTAATAACATTAGCATCAGCTAGTGAAGAAGTAGGGTGGCTAAGGAGCCTGCTATCTGATACCTCTTTATGGGAGAAGCCGATACCAGCTATCTTGATCCATTGTGATAGTACCGCGGCTATTGCAAAAATACATAATCATTATTATAATGGAAAAGGCAACAAATACGTCGCAAACACAGTACCATAAGAGAATGTCTCTCTACTGGAGCTGTGATAGTGGATCATGTACGTTCTGATGATAACCTTGCTGATCCTTTGACGAAAGGACTAGCTAGAGAGAAGGTTTTTAAAACCTTAAAAGGAATGGGACTAAAGCCCTTAGAATGATGAATCACTTTTGATGGAAACCCAACCTATAGACTGTAGATCCCAATAATTATATTCAATGGGTAATAACTAGTCAGTAAAGTGATATGGGGGAAATTATGCTACTTTAAGTCCCAATCCTATAAGTAGTTTTGAAGCATGAAATCCTGAAGCGATAAAAGGTTGAGTTACTTTTTAACTCTTAATGAGTACTATACTCTATGTGGAGTGGAGTACCTAGCTATAGGAGTACTCTTGATAGACTCACCTAAGTGAATGTGGAAGTGGGGCCGCTTCATATGGAATTGTGGGCTGATTCTCTAGAGCGTTCATGAAACTGGGATACACGTGCATGGCCGTAAAAGCACAAGCTTTTGAACTTCACCCTGATAAAGTTGTGTGTGTTATGTTGTTAGAGATAGAGTACAAAACTACTTGTTACTCTAGTATAATCTAAAACATTTTCACTATGTAATGGTTCAAGTTGAAAGACACTTTTACTTATACATAATTTTATATATTTTATATTGCTCGATGAAAATAATTTTATAAAAAATTTAAGTGGGGGATTGTTGGACCCTGTGAATTTTTCTTTATTTTTGCCCAACTTATGCACTTAACTAATGCATTATGTTTTCCCTCTTTAGCAATTGTTCCACATTGCTTAGAGACAACCTTTTAATTTGATTTATATGGAGGAGGCTCAACCCATGGGTTTGGACCTCAAGGAATATTCACTTTTGTGGAAGAGAGAGGAGGCAGAGTATATCACACGCGCGCGCGCGCCGGTCGGCCATACCGAGTACGAGTATGGTGTGGTGGGCTTAATATTTTTTTACAAAAAATTTATTTAAATTGATTATTTGCTCCACGATTTTCTCCCACTCTCTCTTGATTCCCCTGATATTTGGTCCATGATTTACTTTCTACAGTTATGATTTTTATTTTCTTTCATGTTGAAAATTCTTCTATAAAAAGGGGGTTAATCCTAGGGTGACGAGACTGAAATACTGCTTGCACGAATTTGGGCAGAGCCGCGAATCTTCTTAAGGAGAGCGATTTAGTCTGCGATTTAACCCAAAAATCTAGTATTATTGTTCTTTAATTTTTCGTTCTTGCAGTAACATTTATTATATTGGAAAAAAAATATTTGACTAAAAATACAAATCCAAATAATTTGTTAGATTTAAGCCAAGATTAGTTAAAAATCCCGTTTCAGTTAAACAGATTTAGAAGCTAAATGGAATATTAATGTTTTTCATTTATATAGAATGAAGTATTTGAATTGAGGCGAAAAAAAAAAAAAAAAAAAAAGTGACCAAATACCAAAATGTTCTAATTTTTCAATGAGATGTTTTTTTTTTCAACGTTGCAGTTAACAAAATCACAAGTCAAATTTTGATTACTATTCTTTATATGGAATTGATTCAAAGGTTAGTGGTAAGGTTTCAAACTGGCTTATGATATTTAACAGAATTAATTTAAATAAAATAATTTATAAATTAAATGAATTAATAGAGATAAAAATGAAGAAATTAACTTATCATTTGAAATAGTGATGAATAATGAAATGTAATACTATAATTTAATTTGTATAACGTCATATATGCACACTAAAGTATAGTTTAATGGTAAGTGCATATAGAATTTGGGTAATAAACTTATATTCGATTTCTACTTCCCACTCCCTATATATATATATATATATATATTATTTTCAAAATAGAAATTATTAGAGTCAGAGTAAAAATTGTTAATAAGTTTTCAATTGACAAAATCATCCTTTTAATTGTTAATGTACTTAACTTACATTTTATACCATTATTAATTTTAATTATATTCTTTATTTTTATATCAATTTTTCTATGTAAATTTTAAATATTATATTTATTTTTTTAAACATATAATAATTAAAATATAATATTTATTAATTTCATCATATTAATTAATAATAAATTATTAAAATTAGTTTAAAAATTAAAAAATTAAGTATTAAGTATTAAATAACATATCAAATTTAAAATTTTCACATTTTTTCTATATTTATTATTAAATAATATTTAAACTGTCTATTTTTTTTGTGGACTATATTTTTTTGTGGTTCTGAAAAAAAATTAGTTGATATTATGATAATTTTTATAATCATTTAAAAAACTATGTATTTAACTATTTTTACAAAATATTATGAGAATATCAAATAATTTTTATTAAAAATAGTTAAATACATAGTTTTTTAAATGATTATAAAAATTATCATAATATCAACTAATTTTTTTTTCAGAACCACAAAAAAATATAGTCCACAAAAAAAATAGACAGTTTAAATATTATTTAATAATAAATATAGAAAAAATTTTAAAATTTTAAAATTTAAATTTGATATGTTATTTAATACTTAATACTTAATTTTTTAATTTTTAAACTAATTTTAATAATTTATTATTAATTAATATGATGAAATTAATAAATATTATATTTTAATTATTATATGTTTAAAAAAAATAAATATAATATTTAAAATTTAAAAAACTATGTATTCAACTATTTTTACAAAATATTATGAGAATATATATATATATATATATGGGGCTAAAATAGAAGATTTATTACTTCTCAGAATCAAGAATATCCAAAATGAAGGGAGGGGGTACTGAAACCCACTCATAAGAGCCAGACATAGAAACAAAAACCCTTGCTATAGAATGGGATACCTGATTCGCTGACCTTCTAACGAACGAGAGTTTACAATCAACAATCTCGTTTAACAAAACATTACAATCATGAATAACAAGACCAAACACAAAAGAATCCAACATATTATAACTTAAAGCTTGAACTACACTTAAACAATCAAGCTCCACCAAAACTTGCTGCATATCTGATTCCTTAATCCAACTCAAGGCTTCACGAAGACTCAAAGCCTCAACCAACAGTGCACGTGAAGAACGGTGATCCCTGGACAACATTTTGGCAGTAATGAAATGACCTTGATGATCACGCAAAACCCAACTAGAACCCATTTTGCCTATCTGCTGGAATATCGCATCATCCACTTTGCATTTAACCCAGCCATCAGGTGGTTTTTGCCAAGACACAATGTTGTTAAGCACCATTGGATTTCCTTGACCCTTTACCAACTGTTGTGCATTAGTCCATTGAAAAAGAAATGCTTGTGATTGAGAAAAAATGGAGACAGGATCTTTACGTTGGTTTCTCCAAAAAATCTCATTACGATTTTTCCATAAACTCCAAGTAATAACAGTAACTAGCACCCTTTCTACATCATTACACCTGCCAAACAATGAAATTAACCAGGAAGTGAAATCCGTAGAAGCTCCTCTATCATAACCCATAGGCGAATCTAGCCAACATTGCTTGGCACTGGGACAATCAATAAGTGCATGAAGGGTTGTCTCCATAGCCCCGTTACAGACAGGGCACACATTAACCACATCCACACGTTTGCTCTGCAAGTTGTCACAAGAAGGAAGGCAGCCAAAATAAGCTCTCCACACCATGTTCTTAATCTTATCAGGAACCTTAAGGTGCCAAAGCATTTTCCAAAAAGAAGATAATATAGAAGAAGCATCTCCAACTAAGTTTGTGGTTAGACACCTATATCCATTACGAACTGAATATTGTCCCTTTTTCTCCCAATGCCAATACTAGTAATCTGTTTGTATACGAACTGAGAGTGGGATGCTGAGAATAACATCCACATCACGAGCTTCAAATAGGTCAGTAATCACATCTATATCCCAACACAATTGATTAGGACACAACAAAGAATTTACCTTAATATCCTCTAATCCATTTCCAACCCAAATCTCAACAAAAGGATTAACATCCACTGGTAACCAGAGATCATACCACACACTAGTATCACAGCCATCCCCCACTCTCCTCTTAAGACCCTTAGCAATCAAGTCTCGCGTTGCCAATACGCTTCTCCAAGTATAACTGGGATTATTTCCAATATGGCATTCCATAATTGAAGACTTTGGAAAATACCTTGCTTTGTATATACGAGAAACCAAAGATTCAAGTCTGGTGAGCAAACGCCAGAATTGCTTGCCTAACAGAGCAATATTAAAGTCATAAATGCGTATGAATCCTATACCACCCATATCCTTCCTCCTGCATAACCTTTCCCAACTCTGCCAATGGATATCGCGGGAGTTATCACGCTGCTTTCCCCACCAAAAAGAACATAAAACCTTTCATGGTCTTAGGAAGCAAAAACACACTCATAACATATGTGGGAATCGATTGAGCTACTGTTTTGAGAAGGATTTCCTTACTTGCAGCAAAAAAAAAAAGCTTGTTTTTCCACCCTTAGACCTTTTTTCAAACTATGTCTTTTATGAAAGCGAAAACCTCCTTTTTGTTCCTCCCAATCAATGAAGAGAGCCCTAAGTACTTCCCATGGTCAACTGTTTCACTCACACCCAATAGAGAACAAATCACCTCCCTATTTTCTGAATTAGCGTTTGCACTAAAAGAGATGGACGACTTTTGAAAGTTGATAACTTGCCCTGAAGCTTGTCCACAAAGTGTCAAACACTCCTTCATTCTATCACCTTCTGCTCGATTAACTTTAAAGAAGAAGAAGCTATCATCGGAAAAAAAACAAATGCGAGATAGTCGAAACACCTCTAGCTATGTTGCAACCATGAATCCAACCGGCACTTTCATACTTTCGAATGAGAGATGACAGCCCCTCAGCACATATTATAAAAAAGTACGGTGATAATGGGTCACCTTGCCTAAGCCCTCGCTCTGGAATCACTGGACCAATAATGCTACCTCCACACAAAACATTGTAACTAACCGAGGTGACACACATCATGATAAGCAATACAAATTTCTCATGAAATATTATGAGAAAATATAATAAATACTTTTATTTTATTTGCAAGTATTAACTATAATATACATATAAAATATTATGAAATTTTTTAATATAATTAATTTAATTTTACTTTAAATATAACTTATTTTTTATTTTTAAAATTTAATAATTTATAATTTTTCAAAAGTTGTAATTTTCTTATTTTATTTAATATTAGTATTTTTTGCATATTAATATATTTCATTTTAAAAAATATATATGAAAAGTAATATATTAAAAAGGACATAATCCAATTATTAATTATTGATAATATTTTAAAATATATAAGATAATTTTAGCTTATTAAGTAGAAGGATCATTTTGTCAATTGAAATATTATTAATAAACTTTACTATGTTCCTAACAATTTATGCTCTAGCAACACTACCCTTGAATTAAACCAATTTATTACTAATTGTTTTCACCGTTAATTAGTAGCCAATGTATTTTAACCCAAAACGTAGAAGGATAAGATAAGACATAATCTCCTAATTTAATTTCAAATTCTTAATACTATTCTATTACTTGCGCTATATATTGACATCATCATATATTGTTTCTAATTGGCTTATTATTTTTCCTTAAAAAAATTAAATATATTCGATAATTATATATATATATATATATATATATATATATATA